>JASDQU010012208.1:99220-117004 GCA_032191745.1 Picea mariana
TATATATATATATATATATATATGAAAACATAGAATACTTTATATTAATAAAAAATGATTAATATAGATTCATATTATGTTTGTTAAGTTTATTATTAATATAGATTCATCTTGTATGTTTGTTTTTAATTATTACATAAAGCAACTATAATATTTATAAATTGAGAAAAAATTATTACAAAATATAAAGTTATTTTAACCTTCAATATATTATGATTTTAAAAATTAAATTAAATTGAACCTAAAATTATTATAAGGTATTTAAAGAAAGTTAAGAAATATTTAAATTAATATAAATTTATTATTAAGATAGGTTCAATTTAATTTTAAATTTATTAAATATTTGATGCTAGTGTGATTTTAAAATTATTATTATTATTATTATAAATAAAAATATGTTAATTTATAAATTTACTTCACTCAATTATCATTAATATTTTGGTTATATTATATATCCACTTCTTTACTAAAATTTCTATACAACTTTTTTTTAAGAAAAACTATTTTTATTAGATGAAAGCTTTATATAAATATGCATATACAAAATAATAGACATTTTACTTTACATTTTTCACAATTTTAAGAAAAAATATTTTTATTAGATAAAATCTTTATATAAATATGCATATACAAAATAATAGATATTTGACCTTATTTAAATTGTAAAGTATTGTATTTTTTTTAACATAATACATGTTAAATCTGGATTTATTAAGTATCTTAAGGTGTTAAGAACAAGTGTTTTCTCCTAAAAGGTCACAATTCGTAGGGTATGTATACCTCCTCTATTAGGGTTGTTAATATTTAGATTTTGATAAAACATATATAACTCTCAATGTATATTTTTTGAGTCATAATAAAAAACACGTTTCTTTTTTAAGATCACAAATTAAAATTTAGATAGAAATAAAATATATACACTTAAATAAACTAAACTAAGTAATCAAATCATTACATGCACAAATCCTTTATTTAAAAAACAAAAAAATCTAATACATCACTAGAATATATTATTTTATAAAAATATAAAATCAAATATAACCTACCTAAAAATTACCATTTTAAAATATAAATTAATTTTTATTAAATTTTATTTATAATGAAAATTCTCACCCTAAGAAAGTGCCAAGAACATGATATCATTGTATCATGCACAATCACTTAGGTGGACTAAGTAGTTCAACAAATACAAGTTTTTTTCTGTCATACTTCAACTAAAAGCTCTAGAATATGTAAATGAGCAATGAGCCCATTGATGTGGGGCCCTTTTAGAGGAATAAAAGCAATGGCAGTTATTTAAGGTATTTATGTCTTGTGGGCCCAAACAAGTCAAAAGTCCTCCTTCACATGTATGTTGTTATCATGTCCCATGAGTTTGTCTCCCGGTGTAAAAGTGGTAAAAAAATATTGATTGTTTATGAATATTTACAAGAATCTTGTGATCTTCTAAATTGAAGGGCCTTTTCTTTTAGCCTTAAGAGGTTACATCATATGTGGAAATATAGGCTCCAATGGTAGGTACTCTTACATTGGTACTTTATTGCCTTGGTTTTGTTGTTCAATTGATTCCAGTTTTTGTTGTTTAGTTCATTTTAGTTTTTGTAAGTATATGCATTAGTTTCTTTCATTTAATATTAAGAAACATATTATTATTTAATATTTTTATTTTAAAATATTTAAAAAAAAATATATTTATTATAAAGAAGAAGTTTAAAAAACATAATTGAAGTATATTTAATTTTTATTAAAGGAACGAATCTCTCAAATTTTGTATTGGAAGAAGTTTAAAATATATAATTGGAGAATATTTAATTTTTATTAAGAGAGCAACTCTCAGCTAAATTTTGTTATATTTATTATATCTATTTTTATATTGAAAATGATTTTATTATTATTTTGAATATTTTATAATATTTATTTTTATTTTGTTAAATATTTATTATTTTGTTAATAGATTGTAACTTCAATGGTTGTGACGAAATTGTTAGCTTTTCCATTTGAGTTCAAATTGTTAAATATTTATCATTTTATTAATTAACTATAACTTTTAGTGGAAAGAAATTATTACTCTTTTCATTTTTGTTCATATTTTATTTTGTGATAGATTTAATATAACCATTTTTAATGAGTTATAAATAATTTATTAATAAATTTGTTAATCCAACCTTGTAACTTGAAAAATATAAAATTTACTTAATAAATAAATATATATATAATAACCTTCAATTTAATTAAAGTGAGAACTGCAAGCTTTGGCATTGGAGAAGATAAAGTTGACTAGGAGAATGCATTGGAGAAGATAAAGTTGACTAGGAGAATGCAGAGTCCTCTTACTAATTATCCTGCATAATCATTATGGTGGGCACTATGGGGTTGGGTTGAGATCTCAATAGATTTATACCCAAAAGACATACTCCTAGGGATGCTCAGAATTGACAAACTGCCTTGTACCTTCTTTTATAAATGGACTATATGATTAATATAAAATGGGCTACATATTTTAAGACTATATGATTAATATAAAATGGGCTACAGATTTTAAGAAGCTTTATAAAACTTTATAGGGAGACGCATTCTTTGTAAAAAAATGAAAATTGTATATAGTCTATGTTTTGTTTTGTTTTTACGTGTGTGAATTATTTTCATGAATCTGGGCGTGAATTCTTATAATGGGTGGGGGGGAATGGGAATGAATCTGGGCGTGAATTCTTATAATGGGTAGGAATGGGAATGGGAATGGATTTGGGTGTGAATTCTTATAATGGGAATGGGAATGGATTTGGGTGTGAATTCTTATAATGGGAATGGGAATGGGAATGATTTATATTCACTTTTAAGAGGAAGGTTAAGTATATTTTATTAAGTTGATTATAAAATTGAATAGATATATAGATATGCTATTTTAAAAATAATAAAATAAAAATTATAATAATCAAAATTAATGTTGTAGGTTAAAGATTCTATGAAATGAAGATTTTTTTAGGGGATATTTACAGAAATTTGGTGAGAAATTGTTGGATTCGTATATTTAAGTGATTATTTATGTACAATCTGATTGTCATGTGAGTTTTTCAACATGTTGAATCCATTTCTGCATTCAGAAATGAATTTTGAACAACAAAAAATAGTGATTCGATTCCGATGAAAAAAAACCATTTTGTAGAACAACTAGCCAATGCCAAAATTAATTGCATAGTAAGAAAATTTAAATTATATATTTAGTTTATTTAACTAAAATTAATCATCTTCTCTTGCATTAAAGGTTGGTTGTTTCATTGATTCGTTTTCAATTATTTGTTTTATTATGTACGATTTTCTTTGCTAATTTGGTTGTACATCTCATTAGATCCTCTTAAAATGTTGATTTCTAGTTTTTGATATGCAAATTCGATCTCTCACTGATTTGTGAGTATGCTACACAACGTATGAGAAAATAATTGCTTAGATTTTACTCTCCATTTCCACAGTCTGCATATCCTTTCCTCCCACGACTCCTTGGGACGTTTCCATCTTTGTGTTATACATCCTAGATTTTAGTTGTGTTATCATTCGTTTTCCATGTCATGCATGGATGTTAAGGTTTAGGTAGTTTTGGTCTTTGATCTCCTCTTAATTGTTGAAGTTGTATATGTAGTATTGTTGTTTTCTTTTGGTGTGTTTTCTCTATTTTCTATGGCATTTTGTACATGATTTTTCAATGTCTTTTTGTTTAATGGGCAACCTTTTTCTTCTATATCCAACTCTTCAAACAATTTTCTACATTAAATTCCCTCTCTTCAAACAATTTTCTACATTAAATTCTCTATTTTCTTCCTCCTTTTTAACTCATCTTGATTGATTTTTCAACATCTATAATTGTCATTTTATGTTTGTACAAAATTAGTTTTCCCAATGCCTCTAATTTTATTAGGTATATAATGTTTCCACTTAAAATATCTTGTAAGAAATGATGTTTTTCACTCTTAAACTACTTCTTATTAGATATTTTTGTATTCGTTCAAACTTATTCTATCTATTTCTTAATACTTTATTTTAAAATATTTAAATTATGACTATTTTTTTATGTGATTGTACCAAGAGAAGTGAAAAGCATGGTGCATTCTACAGCCTTGTAACATTTGTCTAATACATCAACAAATGTCAAGACAATATAATATTATATATAAAACTAAGAATAAAGTAATAATAAATTAAATCATTCATAAACACTTGAATCATGTTAAGTATTAAAGGGGAATCTCTTTAACATATTCAATGGTTGTTTTCTATCAACCCACTATATTAATGATGAGTTGATTTTAATCACAAATTTTACTATATTAATGATGAGTTGATTTTAATCACAAATTTTACTATATTAATGATGAGTTGATTTTAATCACAAATTTTATGTGAAAGGTAATATTTATTTAATATACTTAAATTATATTTATATTTATACATTCATAGACTTAGTAATTAAATATGAGTCCTTTATCTCACAGATAAAAGCCTTATATACCAATTTAGTGTGTGATTTGATAGTGGTTTTACATCATAATAATAATAATAATAATAATAATAATTATTATTATTAAACAAAAAGTTAATAAATTATTTAAATTTATTTAAATTATTTTATTTTTTAATATAATAATTGTTTTAAATAAAAATCCATTATCTTATAAATAGAAAGTCTCGTATATCAATTTAATGTAGGATAAATCACAACTTTAAAATTAAACTATTATTAATATTAAAATCATATCTATATTATTTTATTAAAAAATAAAATTATTTTTAACTTTAATATTAGAATAATATATACATAATATCATTTAAAATGATGTTACTAAAAAATTTCAAGTAAATCCTTGAAGATTTGTCTTACTCCAAAAATGGGAAAAAATTATATGATTTCCCTCTATTTCTACACCGAAGGCGTTTTTAAGGGGAGGTCTATCTTCAGGGTTTCGTCGTTTGTCCAACGCTTATAATAATTTACCACATGTCCGCTCACTAATGCTTATAAGAACATACCACGTGTCTGCTTGCCCATGTCATCTGCATGCCATTTGAGTGTAAGCTTGTCTTTATGTTGCAGAGGACCGTCATTTGAGTGTAATCTTGTCTCTGTGTTGCAGATGAGGTTCTGTATATTCGTTGTCACTATTTTTCTTCTGCTCGCCAGACGAGGAAGGAACAAACTGGAATACAAGACTACCTCGTATTTTCTCCCAGACAAGTCACGAAATAGAGCATTCCCACACCGATTTCAGCGGTCATGGGTTCAAAATCTACTTCCAAACATTCTAGCATTGCATACCTAGTGGCACTAGCTTACTTCATAAATTTTCTGAGGCTATTTTGACACAGGTTTCGTCCAGCTTTGGTGTCATATTCAATTTCCCTAAAAGGTTAAGTTTAACGAGGCCCTACATTGTATAAGAAGTGCATTTTCATTGCTCATGAATCTCACCATGGAGAAGCGTTCCGGGTTTTTGTGATCAAAATATGCCTTCGTTTGGATAGATTGAAGAGGAATCTTTGAATTTGAACCTTGATACATTGGTAGGGTATGGAAATTGTTTATTGGATACTTCAAAGATATATAAGTCTCAAGGTTTTTTTTAAAACAAAATTACATCTTTGTATCTTAAATAAAAAAAATACATCTCTAATATATTTGGAGGAGGAAGCTATGTTTATGATATAAATCAATGAAAGGATATGAAAAAACAATAATCCAAATTCCTATTAATCTTGTCATCATCATAAATTTCCATTCTAATGTTGTGTTGTTTTCTTAAAAAATACCCATAGATAAAATACGACAAACATCTGTAGTGTTTTAATTTTAAATTATTTTAGATAAAATACGTTAAACATCTATAGTATTTTAATTTTAAATTATTTAAAAAAATACATCTGGAAAAAAAATATATTTATACAATAAATCACTTAGTTGTTACAAACTCCTCTAATTTTGCGTTTCATGGTATAAGAAAAACTGAAAACCCAATTCACACATTGAATTGAGTTTATTAGAAATCAAATCCGATTCATATTGTTAAGGTGTATAAGTTAGTTCACACATTGACTTGAGTTTATTAGAGATCAAATCCAATCTCTCATATTGTTAAGGTGTAATCTAAAATCTAATATAAGTTTTTAATAGGAGTACTAAAAAAAAAAGATGAATTCAATGTTGTTATCTTTGAAGGGGTTTTGATGTTGGTGATTAATATTTTTAATAAGAAATTCAAAGGTTCATCATAAAATCTGTCTAACCACATAACAAGGTATAAAGAAACAATTTAATCTTTTGAAGAGTGCAAGTTTGTACATATCAAGGAAATAACTGATGGGCACGGGGTGGCGGTGGGTCTTTTCCCGCAGGGTGGCGGTGGTGGGCGAGTGAGGGATTTGTGAAAGGAGGAGTACCTGTGGTGGTTGCCTCCCTTTCAAGGCCAACTTCTCTCTGCATTTACCACTGTCGTTACTCCGAATACGCGATGGAGTTAATCTTTGGTGCTTTGGTGGAGGCTTCTGGTTATTCAATGGGGGTTTTGTCTTCTCTTTGGTTTTTTTTCTAGACCCTCTTGACCTCGTCCTCCTTGGCTAGGAGAGGTTTTGGACCAGACCTTTGAGGTCCACACAGGGGGTGTGCGGTGTATTGTTTAACACTTTGAGGTCCTTTGGGGGCGTGCGCTGTTGGATAAAAAATTTGAGGTCCTTTGGGGGCGTACGACAATTGGTTTCAGTTTCTTTTCTGGTGTTTGTTTGGGGTTTACCCCTGTTTTGCTTCCCATTATGCAACCTACGCACTGGTTTTGGTTTCTTTTGGGGATGTAGTATTTTTTGTATTTGAGCATGGTCTATGATCAAGAAACCTTTGCAGATGTAAATGAAATTATACACTAATATAATTTCGAGCAAATTTTCTATTGGAAAACTAATGAATAGTTTATTAACTTGTTAACCGAGTCATATTTTTATAAAAAAAATTGAAAATATTAATATTAATGAACCACTTACTTTTAATTGAAAATATCCAATAAAAAGAACATCTCTATAATTTTTTTTATACATTAAATATAAAAAAATACTATACATTTAATGATGCATATATTGAAATACACAACATTAAATTTAAAGATAATACACATCTCATAATATATAAATTAATATATATACTATTAAATCCACCACTTCTTAAAAGTGATAAAGACATTCTTAACATTTAAAAACACCAAATTCCAACAATATTTTGTTCGTGGTAATATTTATGTGAGAGACATTTTTTAAGGGGATGGTTCCCCTTAACCCTTCACAGTCTTTCCACAACTTATCAAATAAAAGACCTTCAAAACTTTATTGAAATGCAATGCCTTAGTTATTAAGGATCTTTAACATATTTTCATCTCTTATGATAATTTTTGTAATGATGATACATTTTTATATTATATACATAGAAAAGTAAATTATTATTATTATTATTATTAACATACCCTCGTTGAAGTAGGGGAAGAAAACATCGAAGAAGCCTTGAAAACTTATCATAAAAATGGCACAACGATAAATAAATTTTTTGGGTGAGAGGGCATCCCTGGTTAAATTTCCGGCATGGTTTCAAAAATTAGGATTTCATAAAATGAACTTTGGTCTTAAACAACATTCGTAACCCTATTTTTGTGGCTCTGACTCCTTGCATTGCACTGTAACATCTATGCATCCCTCTTCCTCCTCCTCCTCCTCTTTCTCGGTGACCAAATTAAACATATGAGAGGGCATCCAAGATATCTTTTTGCACGCAACGCTGGTGGCCTCATCATCTACAATATTATTGAAGTTCCATAGTCTGAAATTCATCCCACCATCGTCTCGCCTCAATCCTCCCACAACTAAACCCTTCTTTGAGTTGTCCAACACTACGATCAATCTCCCTTGTTCATCATGAAGATGAGCCACATAAGAACATGGACGAGGAGGCCTGAGCTTCCCCACACATCCCCAGCGCTTCTTTTGCAAATCAAAATAACAACAATCTTTGCTATATCTTTCCAGCAAGTAAATTATGTCATCGAAAATAGCATAGGAAATCCATGTGGAAGAGGCACTCGCTTTGAATTGGTATGGAAACGGATTGGAAACAGACGTGGCGAGTTGTAATTGGACTAAGAGATGAGGTGGTGTGTTTTAAGTGGGTGGTGATAGACAACGAAGGCTGCGAGAGAATCGTTCCCTTATAAACGCCTTCAACGTAATTACTTGAAACTTATTAGTTGGAACCTTATGCATTATATTATAATAACAAAGTGGACTAAATCAATATATGATTACTATATGGAATTCTATGACAAGTCCTTGTACTCTTAAACCTTATATTTTAGAATACATATTTTGTTACATTGGTGTACTATATTACTCGAGTATAAATAAGGTAAGGTATACAACAAAGAAGATAATATGACACAAGCATAACAATAACTTAAGAATATTGAGTGTTCTCATATTATGCGATTTTAACATTACAAATAATTAAATAAATCAAAGTATTCATTTTTCCCAATTAGGTGTCAATGAGTCATCACTAGTGCAAATTGTTGAGATGATGACTCTTTAGTGCACTTTGAACTATGGATCTCATCTAAGTGGTTTCTAACCTCTAATTGAATTGTATCAGTTACCCACAAAAATGTCTTGATACATAGAAACAACCCTCCATTCCTCCAACTCAAGTAGTCCTTGAAAGATTCTCTTTATATATCACCACGACATTGTTCTTGAAACATCCATTAAAAACAACAATTCGGGTTGATAAGTTTTATTGTATGTCTAGAACCTCTCAAACACTAACATGTGTCATTTGATGTTTAGTTTAGTTTTGTCTTGGCAAATTTTCATATGGAATATGTTGATTGGCCTATGTTGCATCATGTAGCATAATCCCCCATGTCCATCCTACTCGACATCCCCCTGCATCCCCTCTTCACCTTCACAATGCCTTAATTCACCAAACAATTTCTTCTGGTTTTTCTCCATCATCATCTCTTCACCCTCTTGATTGTTTCCACTTCTTCCTCTTCTATTTCTCTCTTGAAAAGTTGCGGTCATGTATTTGTGATTATTGCAAGTGGGCATGCAGCTGGGAAATTCATATTTGCAGTTACAAGATCGTTGAAAATATTTCACGAGGCGTGGGATGCAGATTGACCTTATGAAGTATTCATTTTCCATTAAAAAACAAAATCTCGAACAACATAACAACCCCAATTCACTTTGATGTTTCCTTTCCCCTGCTTTAGGGGTATGTTGTTAGAAAAATAGGATCGTTGAGCAATAAAATAAAACAAATGCGGAAATAAAACACAGAAGATACACAATACAATAGAGACACATATATACGTGGTTCACTCAATGTGGGCTACGTCCACCAAAGAAATTTCCAGGTCCTTCCTTTTTATTATCCAGCAAAATGAAGGGATACAACCTACAACACACATGTTGTAACTTCCTCTTCTTTCTCTCACATTCTCCTCTCTCAGAATACAATATTCACAATGATACACAACTGCAATACAATTCCCTCATAAAAGAGGGTTGCCTTCTAGGGGAAAAAAAAAACCTAACATAACTTCTATCGTCAGATCTGCGACATTATAATGAACAGTCTATATTTATTATGAAATTACAATATACATTTACAAGGAAAATTTTCCTTCAGGGGCTTTGCCCCTGAACCCCTGGACCCCGTAGGGGGGGCAAGCCCACCCCCCTCACGTGGAGGGGTGTATAGTCTTCATGGGGTATAAACACAGCTAAAAACAAAGACCTATGAATCAAGAAGATAATCAGGCTCCACAACCAACAATCTCCCACTTGGAGATTGATCACAACAACTCCACCAATGTTGTACTTGTTGGACTATGATCCACCTTGGACCTAGAAAATTTCTCATCTTCACCTTCATGCTTGAAGACCAACTGAAACAGAGCAAGAACATAGTTTCTCCTTGGTTACTCCCTATGTTAACATGTCTGCAAGATTCTAGCTAGTGTGTATCTTTTCCAACTTAAAATGTCCATCTTCCAAGACAGATCGTATGAAATGGTACATTAGTTGTATATGCTTAGTATTTGAATGGAAGGTTGAGTTCTTTGCAAGATGAATGGCACTCTCACTGTCACAGTACAACCTGATATTCTCATGCTTCTTTCCCAATTCCTCCATAAACCTCTGTAACCAAATCAATTCTTTACTAGCCTCTATAGCAACAACATACTTTGCTTCTATTGTTGAAAGTGCAACAACCTTTTGTAGTTTTTAAATCCAACTTACTGATATTCCACCTACAGTAAAAACATACACTGTGGTGCTCCTCCTGCTATCTTCATCACCTTCCATATCTGAATCAACATATCTCTATAGAACAGTGTATGAACCTCCAAAACATAATGCATGAATAGAAGTACCTCTCAAATACCTGAGAATCCACTTTACTATCTCCCAATGTTCTTTACCTAGATTGTTCATATGCATGCTCACAACTCCCACTGCATGTGCAATATCTGGTCTTGTGCAAACCATTGCATACATCAAGCTGCCAATTGTTGATGAATAAGATACCTTGGACATGTATTATATCTCCTCTTGTGTCTTGGGACACATTTCCTTGGTTACTTTTAAATGGTTGGACAACGGTGTACTAGTTGGTTTTTCATTATGCATTATAAACCTCTCCAACACCTTCTCTATGTACTCACCCTGAGACAATGTCAATTTGTGATTTTTCCTATCTCTTGTTATTCTCATACCAATGATTTTATTTGTAGCACCCAAATCCTTCATCACAAATGAATTAGCTAATTTCTTCTTGAGCACATTTATTGTTGGAAGATTGTTTTTTGTCATTGATGTCAGCCCTAGTCATTGGTTGTAGTCATTGATGTCAACCCTATCCATTGGCTTTTGGACCCAACAGTTGATCGAAGTAGATAGACATGAAGGAAATTACACATGCAGGTATAACACCCATGGATGGATAGTATAAGCCATGTCATTTCCGGTGGTATGTGGCATGTCACGTGGATCCTCACGACCGAGGAGAAATGAATTTTTGAAGATGACAATGTGAATTGAAGCAGAAACTACATGTCGACCCTAATGTTAAAAGGAAGTGACATAAAGGGTATAAATACATCTCATTATACATTAATTTTTTAACATACACAAGTTTGTTAATGAACAAGGAGATATAAGTCGAATTTTAAAGGAAATCTGAAGTAAAGAAGGTCGAATTTCAAGGGAGGATGAAGTATTTTGGTGATGTCTTCTAAGGTATGTTATTTACATGTCATTTTATCATTTTCGCTATAACTTTGTTTCTAGAACGATTCAAATGGTGAAATTTGTATGCTATTGAGAAGACATATCTAGGTACCTGTGGTAAAAATTCCAACTCTTTATTCACTATAATTTTGGAGATACACTCTGTGGAAGATAGGGTTTTTGACTAGTCCTGAAGCTAGTCATAAACAAGTGTTATGGGTAAAACAGTCATAACATCTTCATAGAGAATCCAAATGAAGTGATACTAATTGAATTGGAAAGAGTACAGGTTGTAGCTTCATGTGTATGAATTTCAAAATCTTATGTTAAATATTGAGCGTGGGGCATGCTGTACAAGTTCTCTCTCCTGAATAAACCAAAATTGAATAAGGTCTACCATTTTCTCTATAACTCCTTTTCTGGGAGGATTCAAAGAGTGAAACTTGGAGGCATTTTATAAAATACATTGAGTAATATCATCTACAGGATCAGAGTATTCCAAGAAGTGAAGAATTACATAAGTTGAAGAAGTCTCAGGAAGCATTATCAGGTTTCATGTGATGGTTGGTTGATGGTGATAATTTAATGTAAAGTTTTATTATCTCTCATATATTCTTGGGTGGAAGGAAGGGGCAAGGATGGAGAGGTCAAACCTCTCTTGATATTGGAGGATTGTATCTGTAATATCCCCCTGTAGTGCCCCAGTTTTATTATAAATTGTAAACATGTTTATAGGCTGGTGAGCCAAGTGTATATAAGCTGGTGGGATTATGTGTTTATTAGGCTAGAGAGCCTAAGTGTTAAAGGCCAGGATCCTGATTTTGTATATGTAATTATGCAGATCATTAATAAAATATAAACATCGTTGCGTGCAGACCGACCATGAAGAAAGAGTGATGGGGGACTAAGCTTCCATAAGGTTGGGTAAGGGAGGAGGCTAAGTGTGTGGGCCTAGGGGCTAAGCTAGGGGGGTTACCTCTAAAGGGGATACTAATTTATTATTATTTCCTAAAAGGCTAAGGTGGTCAATTGACCAAGTGTTGTCCCAAGTTCCTGGGAAAGGAACGTATGAAAAATGGAGTGCATGAAGCTCTAGGAAGACAAGTGTCAACCTGGGCACATGCAGTTATAGCTGGGAAAGCCAACGTTGTGGGGTTCGGTTCCCATTCTGTCATCCTCCACCTGAGTTTCTTGTAATCGGGGGCGTCTGAACCGTTTGCCTCTGCATCTGCATACCCGTGAACAGGAAACCATCATGGGGGGATTGTTCTCTGTCCATTCTTCCATTCGCAGTCTGAACTTGAGAGCTATGCACTCAACCTCTGTGTTTTGTTCTCTGGTCGCGTACCTTGAAACCAGTGGAAAAAACCTGTGGACTGATCCCCCGCCTAACCTATTTGACCTCTGCATAGTCATGCATCCTAAACCCAGTGAGAACCTGCAGACTAAGCTGCATCTTCTGTGAAACCCAGGTATTATGTATTTGTCTAAGCCGTGTGGTGTCGTAACTGTGGGTTGTTGTGGCCACGCGGTTCCTAGACTAAGTGTGGCTTACTGCCTTATGTCATTCTTGTGTGAATGAGTGCTGAACCGTTACTGTTATTTCCGCGTTATTATGTTATATATATGTAGAATAGTCATTCTATGTTTATATAGATGTGTATGTTTTTCGCAAGTATCTCTGTGTGGCATAGCCCAGTAGTTTAAGGTTGGAGTTGTTATAGATCATAATAGAGTAGTAGAGCTGCAGGAGTAGTGTCATTTCCTGACCTATTGGTGGTCATGGATGTTACAAATTGGTATCAAAGCATGGTTACAACATTGAGCCTAGATGGGCCATGTTAGTGGAAGTTGAAGCAAAAGTTTCAAAAAGAATTGTTGTCGAAGTAGACAAAATTCAATTTCAAAGCCAAGGTTTCAAACACTAAGCCTGAATGGGATGGATAAGTGGTCATTGGACCCAAGTTTTCAAAAAGAAATTGTGTTTGGAGGACCAATTTCGAACCTCAGAACCTTCCTGAGTGCCAAGAAGTTACCTTGGTTGTGTTACGAAGCTTAGGAGGAGTAGCGGTGCTGTAAAATCACAATAGACGTGGTATTGGGCTGTAGAGTAATGTGGACCTTAGGATCTGTTCAAGAGAAGGATAATCCTTCACGACCTTCATATCTGGTAATGTTGCGAGGTAGTTAGCGGTGAATTACTTTGGAAATCCACAGAGTAAAAGAGTTTGTTCTGTGCCGTAGGATCTGTTCGGAAGGAAGGGAAATCCCATACGACCGTCAGATCTGGGGGAAGGTGCAGAAGAGTTAACCCGGAATCCCTTTGGACTTCGCGACTTCAGTGAAGTCTGATTCCAAAAACAAGAGAAGGGTCGAAGCCTGAAGCCCTGAAGTCTTGAAAGTGGATCTACACCGTAGATCTGGGGAGGAGAGCTCGATCGTTGGATCAAGCCAATGTTAAAAGGTCAAATGAAGTAGTGAAGGGAGAAAGCTCCCGAAGAGCTGAAGTAGTGAGTCATGATGATGTCACTTGGTTTGACGTGGACACATGGGTTGTGTGCCATGTGTCAGTGGGTTTTGAACCCGTAGAAGTTTGAAATTCCATATGGAACATGACATGTGACACCCATCTGATTGGGCCATGAGTCAGCCGCTAGTATTCCGCCACGTGGCACTCTGTATGAGCACGGTTAGTGGGGCTGAGGTTACGTAACAAAGTTAAGAGTCAGAGGACCCACACTGGCATTGATCACTATACATCAAGATCGACGACCAGGAGGCATTGCGGGGACTCGAGTTGCATGGGAGTTAATTCTCCAAGGCGGTCCCGCAATCCAAACCCTGGTTTCACCGAGGAGTTACGTGTCATCATTAGAAGAATTGTGGGACCAAAGGCGGGTTACTCCAAACCACTACCGCATGCCCCTGCAATTGGAAAATGGAAGTGATGTGACGTAATGATGTCAACAAAGGTGACATGGGAGTGTTCGAAGATTAACTGGTTTGAATGCCTAAACTGGTGAAGTATTGAATAAGTTTCAATTATTTCTCTTCTTTGAGTTTTTGAGTGCAAGGAGTGCACATTGTCCGCTAGGAGTGTGTTGACAGAGGTAAGTTAACCTCAGAGAAGCTCATGAGAGATACCATTGAACCTTCATCAACATAAGTGCAAGGAGTGCACAGGAAGAACTCTATGTTGAGTTCAGAGAGAGATAGATTCACTGAGAACTTTGTAGGGGTCTGTCAGGCGAGCATCGAGCAAGTGCAAGGGTGCTTAGAGAGAACTCTTTGTCGAGTCCAGGGAGAAGAGTATCAAAGGAAGATACTCACAGAGTTGTTGAACACCCTATAGAAAATGATCAACAAGGTGTGCTTTGAGCAGAAGGTTGCCAGGAGGGCACAAAGTTTTCCTTTGAAAGGAAACATAAGGGATGAGACCCTTAGGAGACTGAGTAAATCGAAAAGCTCCGAATAGATAACGTAAGGAGTGCATGGTAGACAGACTCATTCTAAGTCCTAAATCTCAGAAGAGGTAGCACAAGGAGTGCGCACAGAGATAACTTGTTTCAAGTTCAAAAGCTCAGGAGGTTGAGTGCAGAATGTGCCAGGTGGGCATCATAAGTCTTTTGGAAGATGCAGAAGGGGCAAGTCCCTTAGAGACTGAGCAAGCTGAAAGCTTAGGGAGAAACAATGCAAGTTCGCACGGAGAGCGCAAGTGTGCACCAGGGTGAAGTTAAATTTTCATTAACAAAAGCTTAGGAGGGAAAACGTCGTCGAAGCCTTCGAAATATTCGAAATCCTTCAAGTTAGGGAGGAAGTCAAGTCCAGAAGAATTGACGCCAAGATATTTGGCAAGAAATCATTGAGAACCTGAATGAACGGTAGGAATCGTTGGAGGGATAAGCGTCGATAGTTGTGCATCGTTAGATAAAAAGAAACTATGAGGAGGATAACATTGAGAGTCATTCAACACTCAAAAGCTCAGGAGAGGTAGCGAACAGTCAATCTCAAGGAAGATTGATTTGTTGATTCCTTTCATCGGGAAATCAAAAATCGGGAGTTGGGAGAATGGAGGAAGTTTCTCTCGAAAATCCCAAAATGCGAACATCTGATTCGCAAGGAGAGATATAGACCATTGAATCACGACGAGTGTGAGCCATTGATCTGACGCACTTGAATTTCGTGAAGTTGAAAGTTGGAAAGGGGAAGAGAACTGTTTTCTGATTTCACGAGCCGTGAAGTCTTGATTCATGAGAAAGGATCCACACCGTTCGATTACGAGGAGCTGTGAGTCGTTGGATCTGACTCACGTGGATTTTGAAAAACTAGAGATCGGAAGAAAAGAGGGGAACTGTTTTTCGAAACCCCGAAATGTGCATTGTCGATTCGCGAGGAATTGATCTTTACCGTCGAACCCGGAAAGTTGTGGACTGTTGATTTGAGGCGAATGGGGTTCAGAAGTTCGGACCTTGGGAGAAAGGAGGAGAGCTAATCCTCGAAGTTTGCGAAGGGTAAAGTCTCGTAGCACTCGGAAGATGGGCCCCAGGTCATAGCTAGAGGTCACGCCGGTGAAAGTTAAGAGAAGAGATAGCACGCGCTAGACTCTTATTTCGGATTTCGGGGATAGAGAGAGTCGAGGGTGACTCATATCAAAACACCTAGTACGCGAAATCCCAAAACGCCTTTTGGATAGGCGTGTGGTCATAGCCGATGGTCACGTAGAGGAAGCTTGCACCCACCGCTAGTTCGCGTGGGTAAGGTTTCGTGCAAGGCCTATGGATTTGTTTCGTGGAGGTTCTAATAGGGACTCGAAGAGGATCCCCAACTCCGAGAGTTGAAGATCCATCGACCGTGAGGTCAACAGACCCTGCTGAGGTGGGGGAGCTGCATCGAAAGTGCTCAAGAATAATCATGCACAGTGATTACAGTGGAGAGCACAAGAAGATTCAGGAATCCAGGAAGAATTGAATACTTCTGGGATCAACAAGAAAAAGTTTTATAGGGAGAAGGAAGTTGCTGCAATTTTTGTGGCAGCAAGTATGTTATGGCTCATTGGGTCAGCCAGAGGAAAGAATGATTGCATGTTTGCAAGTGTTGTTGGTGATGTTGTTGCATAAGGAAGGAAGCAACAAAGAGCTGAAGTGATGGTTATAAGTTTGATAAAAGAAGCATGAAAGCTTCTACTGTTATCAGACTTTCAGGTAGTATAAAATTTATTAATGGCAGTCATGCAAGTATGAGTTTTATTACTCTTTTTGCATAATTGTTGAAAGGAATTTTTTGTAAGAATTTCCTCAGCCAGAGTTATTTTATAAAATCACATGATTATATTGTTGAATGCATACCACTGGATGTTGTAAAGGCTGGAGGCCTGTATTAATTCAAAGCTTTGTAGCTTCTGAATGCACAGAGTGACATAGTAGAATGTCACGTTAATTTGGTTATGGGGTAATAACCAAAGAATTAAAGATAAAAACTGGTTATAGGAATAAATGTCAGTAAGGTAGTCATGTATGAGACTAGGACCTGGTTGGATATGAAAAGGTATAGATATGGAAATGTTATGATCCACACAGGTACTAAAAGCTTCCTACTTTTAAATAAAAGTTGTGTTGCAACCTTTTTACTAACACTAATGATCACCACAAAATTATATTCTTGGTGTAGTGTTTGGGTCAAAAAGGAAGGCATCCAATTAATTGTGAAGACAATAGGAAGTGTGTGGAGAATGTGTCAACATATTGGCCAGAATTCCAACTTATGGATGGTGAGATACATGACTGAGATAAAGAGCATTATGTAATTCAATGCAGGGTGCACTTAATAAGTATGCATTGAGAATTGTAATCATGCATAGTAGGTGATAGGATTGTATACTAAATGCATTGGTTTTTGGTAAGTACATGCATATATATTATTGCATGGAAATAATTGTTACTAACAGTTGAAATGTTGATAACTCATGAAGTTGAGGACATTTCAGGGAGTTGTTAGACATTGCAACAGGAAAGTTGCAAGTCAAGTAGTCACATGAGCATTGACTACAGAAATTTTTTTATGTTCAGAAAATTGAAATAATGAACTTACAGATATTACTATGAACATGCATATGCATAGAATGACGAGTCATTATATTTGGTTAAGTTGTTTGGTAATTGTGATTGAGTTGCTAGGTGCAGGCAATTCTAAGATCATTGCATAAGGTGTTGTACATGTTGAATTATGATGTACAAAAAATACTGACAATTTGTTGGTAGTATGCAAGATGAAGTCTTGCAGGAAATTGGTATGCAGTTTGGTGCATGTGGAAAATCACAAGGATGGATGCATTCATAATATGGCAACAACCAAGATGAATTATGAAATAGAATTTCATGTTTTGGGAAGAAAAAAAAAAAAGAAGTTGAATTCCCTTTTGAACTAAGTTAGAGTTCCTAAATGAATTATTTTATGTTTACTCATGATAACTGCATG
>JASDQU010012208.1:117054-129648 GCA_032191745.1 Picea mariana
ACTGAAACAGAGCAAGAACATAGTTTCTCCCTGGTTACTCCCTTTGTTAACATGTCTGCAGGATTCTAGCTAGTGTGTATCTTTTCCAACTTCAAATGTCCATCTTCCAAGACAGATCGTATGAAATGGTACATTAGTTGTATATGCTTAGTATTCGAATGGAAGGTTGAGTTCTTTGCAAGATGAATGGCACTCTCATTGTCACAATACAACCTGATATTCTCATGCTTCTTTCCCAATTCCTCCATAAACCTCTATAACCAAATCATTTTTTTACTAGCCTCTATAGCAACAACATACTTTGCTTCTGTTGTTGAAAGTGCAACAACCTTTTGTAGTTTTTAAATCCAACTTACTGCTATTCCACCTATAGTAAAAACATACACTGTGGTGCTCCTCCTGCTATCTTTATCACCTTCCGTATCTGAATCAACATATCCCTGTAGAACAGTGTCTGAACCTCCAAAACATAATGCATGAGTAGAAGTACCTCTCAAATACCTGAGAATCCACTTTACTGTCTCCCAATGTTCTTTACCTGGATTGTTCATATGCATGCTCACAACTCCCACTGCATATGCAATATCTAGTCTTGTGCAAACCATTGCATACATCAAGCTGCCAATTGTTGATGAATAAGGGACCTTGGACATGTATTATATCTCCTCTTGTGTCTTGGGACACATTTCCTTGGTTAATTTGAAATGGTCGGACAAAGGTGTACTAGTTGGTTTTGCATTATGCATTATAAACCTCTCCAACACCTTCTCTATGTACTCACCCTGAGACAATGTCAATTTGTGATTTTTCCTGTCTCTTGTTATTCTCATACCAATGATTTTCTTTGTAGCACCCAAATCCTTCATCACAAATGAATTAGCTAATTTCTTCTTGAGCACATTTATTGTTGGAAGATTGTTTTTTGTCATTGATGTCAACCCTAGTCATTGGTTGTAGTCATTGATGTCAACCCTAGCCATTGGCTTTTGGACCCAACAGTTGATCGAAGTAGATAGACATGAAGGAAATTACACATGCAGGTATAACACCCATGGATGGATAGTATAAGTCATGTCGTTTCCAGTGGTATGTGGCACGTCACGTGGATCCTCACGATTGAGGAGAAATGAATTTTTGAAGATGACAATGTGAATTGAAGCAGAAACTACATGTCGACCCTAATGTTAAAAGGAAGTGACATAAAGGGTATAAATACATATCATTATACATTAATTTTTTAACATACACAAGTTTTTTAATGAACAAGGAGATATAAGTCGAATTTCAGAGGAAATCTGAAGTAAAGAAGGTCGAATTTCAAGGGAGGATGAAGTCTTTTGGTGATGTCTTCTAAGGTATGTTATTTACATGTCATCTTATCATTTTCGCTATAACTTTGTTTCTAGAATGATTCAAATGGTGAAATTTGTATGCTATTGAGAAGACATATCTCGGTACTTGTGGTAAAAATTCCAACTCTTTATTCGCTATAATTTTGGAGATACACTCTGTGGAAGATATGGTTTTTGACTAGTCCTGAAGCTAGTCATAAACAAGTGTTCTGGGTAAAACAGTCATAACGTCTTCATAGAGAATCCAAATGAAGTGATACCAATTGCATTAGAAAGAGTATAGGTTGTAGCTTATTTTATACAAATTTTAGAATCTTATGTTAAATATTGAGCGTGGGGCATGCTGTACAAGTTCGCTCTCTTGAATAAACCAAAATTGAATAAGGTCTATCATTTTCTCTATAACTCCTTTTCTGGGAGGATTCAAAGAGTGAAACTTGGAGGCGTTTTAGAGAATACATTGAGTAATATCATCTACAGGATCAAAGTATTCCAAGAAGTGAAGAATTGCATAAGTTGAAGAAGTCTCAGCAAGCATTATCAGGTTCCATGTGATGGTTGGTTGATGGTGATAATTTAATGTAAAGTTTTATTATCTCTCATATATTCTTGGGTGGAAGGAAGGGGCAAGGATGGAAAGGTCAAACCTCTCTTGATATTGGAGGATTGTATCTGTAATATCCCCCGGTAGTGCCCCAGTTTTATTATAAATTGTAAACATGTTTATAGGCTGGTGAGCCAAGTGTATATAAGCTGGTGGGATTATGTGTTTATTAGGCCGAAGAGCCTGAGTGTTAAAGGCCAGGATCCTGATTTTGTATATGTAATTATGAAAATCATTAATAAAATAGAAACATCGCTGCGTGCAGACCGACCACGAAGAAAGAGTGATGGGGGACTAAGCTTCCACAAAGTTGGGTAAGGGAGAAGGCTAAGTGTGTGTGCCTAGGGGCTAAGCTAGGGGGGTTACCTCTAAAGGGGATAATAATTTATTATTATTTCCTAAAAGGATAAGGTGGTCAATTGACCAAGTGTTGTCCCAAGTTCTTGGGAAAGGAACGTATGCAAAATGAAGTGCATGTGGCTCTAGGAAGACAAGTGTCAACCTGGGCGCATGCAGTTATAGCTGGGAAAGCACGCGTTGTGGGGTTCACTTCCCATTCTGTCATCCTCCGCCTGAGTTTGTTGTAATCGGGGGCGTATGAACCATTTGCCTCTGCGTCTGCATACCTGCGCATAGGAAACCATCACGGGGGGATTGTTCTCTGTCCATTCTTTCATCCGCAGTCTGAACCTGAGAGCTATGCACTCGACCTCTGTGTTTTGTTCTCTGGTCGCGTACCTTGAAACCAGTGGGAAAAACCTGTGGACTGATTCATCGTCTAACCTATTTGACCTCTGCATAGTCATACATCCTGAACCCAGTGAGAACCCGCAGACTGAGCTGCGTCTTCTGTGAAACCCGGGTATTCTGTATTTGTCTAAGCCGTGTGGTGTCGTAACTGTGGGTTGTTGTGGCCACGCAGTTCCTAAACTAAGTGTGGCTTACTGCCTTCTATCATTCCTGTGTGAATGAGTGTTGAACCGTTACTGTTATTTCTGCGTTATTATGATATATATATGTAGAATAGTCATTCTATGTTTATATAGATGTGTATGTTTTTCGCAAGTATCTATGTGTGGCATAGCCCAGTAATTTAAGGTTGGAGCTGTCATAGATCAAAATAGAGCAGTAGAGTTGCAGGAGTAGTGTCATTGCCCGACCTGTTGGTGGTCAGGGATGTTACAAATTGGTATCAGAGCATGGTTACAACACTGAGCCTGGATGGGCCATGTTAGTGGAAGTTGAAGCAAAAGTTTCAGAAAGAATTGTTGTCGAAGTAGACAAAATTCAATTTCAGAGCCAAGGTTTCAAACACTGAGCCTGAATGGGTTGGATAAGTGGTCATTGGACCCAAGTTTTCAAGAAGAAATTGTGTCTGGAGGACCAATTTCGAACCTCAGAACCTTCCTGAGTGCCAAGAAGTTACCTTGGTTGTGTTACGAAGCTCAGGAGGAGTAGCAGTGCTGTAAAACCACGATAGACGTGGTATTGGGCTGTAGAGTAATGTGGACCTTAGGATCTGTTCAGGAGAAGGATAATCCTTCACTACCGTCATATCTGGTAATGTTGCGAGGCAGTTAGCAGTGAATTCCTTTGGAAATCCACAGAGTAACAGAGTCTGTTCTGTGCCGTAGGACCTATTCGAAAGGAAGGGAAATCCCATACGACCATCAGATCTGGGGGAAGGTGCAGAAGAGTTAACCCGGAATCCCTTCGAACTTCGTGACTTCAGTGAAGTCTGATTCCAAAAACAAGAGAAGGGTCGAAGCCCGAAGCCTCGAAGTCTCGAAAGTGGATCTACACTGTAGATCTGGGGAGGAGAGCTCGATCGTTGGATCAAGCCAATGTTAAAAGGTCAAATGAAGTAGTGAAGGGAGAAAGCTCTCGAAGAGCCGAAGTAGTGAGTCATGATGATGTCACTTGGTTTGACGTGGACACACGGGTTCTGTGCCATGTGTCAGTGGGTTTTGAACCTGTAGAAGTTTGAAATGCCATATGGAACATGACATGTGACACCCATCTGATTGGGCCACGAGTCAAGCGCTAGTATTCCACCATGTGGCACTCCGTATGAGCACGGTTAGTGGGGCCAAGATTACGTAACAAAGTTAAGAGTCAGAGGACCCACACTGGCGTTGATCACTATACATCAAGATCAACGACCAGGAGGCATTACGAGGATCCAAGTTGCACGGGAGTTAATTCTCCAAGGCGGTCCCGCAATCCAAACCCCGGTTTCACCGAGGAGTTACGTGTCAGCGTCAGAAGAATTGCAGGACCAAAGGCGGGTTACTCCAAACCGCTACCGCATTCCCCCGCAATTGGAAAATGGAAGTGATGTGACGTAATGATGTCAACAAAGGTGACATGGGAATGTTCGAAGATTAACTGGTTTGAATGCCTAAACTGGTGAAGTATTGAATAAGTTTCAATTATTTCTCTTCTTTGAGTTTTCGAGTGCAAGGAGTGCACATTGTCCGCTAGGAGTGTGTTGACAAAGGTAAGTTAACCTCAGAGAAGCTCATGAGAGATACCATTGAACCTTCATCAACAGAAGTGCAAGGAGTGCACAGGAAGAACTCTGTGTTGAGTTCAGAGAGAGATAGAGTCACTGAGAACTTTGTAGGGGTCTGCCAGGCGAGCATCGAGTGAGTGCAAGGGTGCATAGAGAGAAATCTTTGTCGAGTTTAGGGAGAAGAGTATCAGAGGAAGATACTCACAGAGCTATTGAACACCCTGTAGAAAATGCTCAACAATGTGTGCTTTGAGCAGAAGCTTGCCAAGAGGGCACAAAGTTTTTCTTTGAAAGGAAACAGAAGGGCTGAGACCCTTAGGAGACTGAGTAAATCGAAAATCTTAGAAGAGATAACGCAAGGAATGTGTGGGAGACAGACTCATTCTAAGTCCCAAATCTCAGAAGAGATAGCACAAGGAGTGCGCGCAGAGATAACTTGTTTCAAGTTCAAAAGCTCAAGAGGTTGAGTGCAGAACGTGCCAAGTGGGCATCATAAGTCTTTTGGAAGATGCAGAAGGGGCGAGTCCCTTAGAGACTGAGCAAGATGAAAGCTCAGGGAGAAACAATGCAAGTTTGCACACGGAGCGCAAGTGTGCACCAGGGTGAAGTTAAATTTTTATTAACAAAAGCTCAGGAGGGAAAACGTCATTGAAGCCTTTGAAATATTTGAAATCCTTCAAGTTAGGGAGGAATTCAAGTCCAGAAGAATTGACGCCAAGATATTTGGCAATAAGTCATTGAGAACCTGAACGAACGGTAGGAATCCTTGGAGGGATAAGCGTCGATAGTTGTGCATCGTTAGATAAAAAAAAACTGCGAGGAGGATAACGTTGAGAGTCATTCAACACTTGAAAGCTCAGGAGAGGTAGTGAACCATCAATCTCAAGGAAGATTGAATCGTTGATTCCTTTCATCGGGAAATCGAAAATTGGGAGTTGGGAGAACGGAGGAAGTTTCTCTTGAAAATCCCGAAATGCGAACATTTGATTCGCGAGGAGAGATATAGACCATTGAATCACGACGAGTGTGAGCCATTGATATGACGCACTTGAATTTCGTGAAGTCGGAAGTTGGAAAGGGGAAGAGAAATGTTCTCTGATTTCGCGAGCTGCGAAGTCTCGATTCACGAGAAAGGATCCACACCGTTGGATTACGAGGAGCTGTGAGTCGTTGGATCTGACTCACGTGGATTTTGAAAAACTAGAGATCGGAAGAAAAGAGGGGAACTGTTTTTCGAAACCCCGAAACTTGCATTATCGATTTGCGAGGAATTGATCTATACCATCGAACCTAGAAAGCTATGGACCGTTGATTTGAGGCGAACGGGGTTCAGAAGTTCAGACCTTGGGAGAAAGGAGGAGAGCTAATCCTCAAAGTTTGCGAAGGGTAAAGTCCCGTAGCACTCGAAAGCTGGGCCCCAGGTCATAGCTAGAGTTCACGCCAGTGGAAGTTAAGAGAAGAGATAGCACGCGCTAGACTCTTATTTCAGATTTCGAGGATAGAGAGAGTCGAGGGTGACTCATATCAAAACACCCAGTACGCGAAATCCTGAAATGCCTTTTGGATAGGCGCGTGGTCATAGTTAATGGTCACGTGGAGGGAGCTTGCACCCACCGCTAATTCATGTGGGTAAGGTTTCACACAAGGCCTATGGATTTGTTTCGTGGAGGTTCTAGTAGGAACCCGAAGAGATGCCCCATCTCTGAGAGTTGAAGATCCATCGACTGTGAGGTCAGCAGACCCTGCTGAGGTGGGGGAACTGCATCGAAAGTGCTCAAGAATAATCATGCACAGTGATTACAGTGCAGAGCACAAGAAGATTCGGGAATCCAAGAAGAATAGAATACTTCTAGGATCAGCAAGAAAAAGTTTTATAGGGAGAAGGAAGTTGCTGCAATTTTTGTGGCAACAAGTATGTTATGGCTCATTGGGTCAGCCAGAGCAAAGAATGCTTGCATGTTTGCAAGTGTTGTTGGTGATTTTTTTTCATAAGGAAGGAAGCAACAGAGAGCTGAAGTGATGGTTATAAGTTTGATAAAAGAGGCATGAAAGCTTCTACTGCTATCAGACTTTCAGGTAGTATAAAATTTATTAATGGCAGTCATGCAGGTATGAGTTTTATTACTCTTTTTGCATAATTGTTGAAAGGAAAATTTTGTAAGAATTTCCCCAGCTAAAGTTATTTTATAAAATCACATGATTATATTGTTGAATGCATACCACTGGATGTTGTAAAGGCTGGAGGCCTATATTAATTCAAAGCTTTGTAGCTTCTGAATGCACAAAGTGACATAGTAGAATGTCACGTTAATTTGGTTATGGGGTAATAACCAAAGAATTAAAGATAAAAACTGGTTATAGGAATAAATGTCAGTAAGGTAGTCATGTATGAGACCAGGACCTGTTGGATATGAAAAGGTATAGATATGGAAAAGTTATGAGCCACACAGGTACTAAAATCTTCCTACTTTTAAATAAAACTTGGGCTGCAACCTTTTTACTAACACTAATGATCACCACATAATTATATTCTTGGTGTAGTGTTCGAGTCAAAAAGGAAGGCATCCAATTAATTGGGAAGACAATAGGAAGTGTGTGGAGAATGTGTCAACATATTGGCCAGAATTCCAACTTATGGATGGTGAGATACATGACTGAGATAAAGAGCATTATGTAATTCAATGCAGGGTGCATTGAATAAGTATACATTGAGAATTGTACTCATGCATAGTAGGTGATAGAATTGTATACTAAATGCATTGGTTGAATGTGTTTTGTAAGTACATGCATATATATTATTGCATGGAAATAATTGTTACTAACACTTGAAATGTTGATAACTCGTGAAGTTGAGGACATTTCAGGGAGTTGTTAGACATTGCAACAAGAAAGTTGCAAGTCAAGTAGTCACATGAGCATTGACGACATGAAATTTTTTATGTTCAGAAAATTGAAATAATGAACTTACAAATATTACTGTGAACATGCATATGCATAGAACGATGAGTCATTATCTTTGGTTAAGTTGTTTGGTAATTGTGATTGAGTTGCTAGGTGTAGGCAATTCTAAGATCATTGCATAAGGTGTTGTACATGTTGAATTATGATGTACATAAAATACTGACAATGTTTTGGTAGTATGCAAGATGAAGTCTTGCAAGAAATTGGTATGCAGTTTGGTGCTTGTGGAAAATCACAAGGATGGATGCATTCATAATATGGCAACAACCAAGATGAATTATGAAATAGAATTTCATGTTTTGGGAAAAAAAAAAAAAAAAGTTGAATTCCCTTTTGAACTAAGTTAGAGTTCCTAAATGAATTATTTTATGTTTACTCATGATAACTGCATGTGGGTGATGCAGATGAGATGATGTTGACTAAAKTTGGAATGAATGACTACAAAGAGTAGCTCRGGGAAGATGTTGATTRRAGACAAMAGATCTTACCCTGTGGATCCTCGGTGGATCTGAGTGTGTGTACACTTCTCCTTGAGTTGCCTTGGAGAAGGTTGGAGCCCTAGAGGGAGAAGTGTGGGGATAGGTTCCTCAGTATGAGACCTGGAGGGTACCTAGAGACCTTGAGGGCAGTTGGAACTCCGAGAGCCACAATGCTCTGAGACTTCCTGAGTCAGCCTGTTGTTGAAGCCCAAGGAAAGGGAGGTGTAGAAGCCGATGGACTGTGTGACAATGAAGGTGCACCCTCTTGGGGTGGGACGGGCATGTGGGGAAGGAGAAACCATTGGTTGGAGTGCTGCCGAGGTTTGGTACCTTGGTCTAGACCATGTTGATATGGAAGTCTTCTCAATCAAAAGATAAGTATCAATTCTATGTTTATTGTATGTTGTGTATGTTGTATACAGGTTATAATGTTATTAAAATTGTCTGTATATACATATATATACATTGCATATATGCTTGCATTACTTGCATCCATGACTATACATAATGTTTTTCATATTTAATTGATTAAGAAATATATATACCTCATGTTAATCATGTAATCGATTGGAATGTGATTCAGGTGGAGCAAGAAGGTGTCTTGCAAGTGCATCCAGTTCGCATATTGGACCGAAAAACCAAGCAGCTCCGGAATTGAGCCATAGGGCTTGTAAAGGTCCAGTGGACCTTGTACGGTCCTGAGGATGTGACATGGGAGCATGAGGATGCTACGCGGGCATAATGCTTGCATCTTTTTGAAGATTTTGGAAATCTTGTTGATGCTATGTAAATAGTTGCACTAGGGACATTGCAAAAATAAGGGGAGGGGATTGTAATATCCCCCGGTAGTGCCCCAATTTTATTATAAATTGTAAACATGTTTATAGGCTGGCGAGCCAAGTGTATATAATTTGGTGGGCTTATGTGTTTATTAGGCCAGAGAGCCTAAGTGTTAAAGGCCATGAGCCTGATTTTGTATATGTAATTATGCAGATCATTAATAAAATAGAAACATTGTTGTGTGCAGACAAACCACGAAGAAAGAGTTATGGGGGACTAAGATTCCACAAGGTTGGGTAAGAGAGGAGGCTAAGTGTGTGGGCCTGGTGGCTAAGATAGGGGGATTACCTCTAAAGGGGATAATAATTTATTATTATTTCCTAAAAGGCTAAGGTGGTCAATTGACCAAGTGTTTTCCCAAGTTCCTGGGAAAGGAACGTATGCAAAATGGAGTGCATACAGCTCTAGGAAGACAAGTGTCAACCTAGGTGCATGTAGTTATAGCAGGGAAAGCCAGCGTTGTGGGGTTCGCTTCGCATTATGTCATCCTTCGCCTGAGTTTGCTGTAATCGGGGGCGTCTGAACCATTTGTCTCTGCGTCTGCATACCCGCACACAAGAAACCCTCATAGGGAGATTGTTATCTATCCATTCTTCCATCCGCAGTCTGAACCAGAGAGCTCTGCACTCGACCTCTGTGTTTTGTTCTCTGGTCACGTACCTTGAAACCAGTGGGAAAAACCCGTGGATTGATCTGTCATCTAACATGTTTGACCTCTGCATAGTCACGCATCCTGAACCCAGTGAGAACCTGCAGGCTGAGCCACGTCTTCTGTGAAACCCAGATATTCTATATTTGTCTGAGTCGTGTGGTGTCGTAACTGTGGGCTGTTGTGGCCACACAATTCCTAGACTGAGTGTGGCTGGTTGCCTTCTATCATTCCTGTGTGAATGAATGTTGAACCGTTACTGTTATTTCCGCGTTATTATGTTATATATATGTAGAATAGTCATTCTATGTTTATATAGATGTGTATGTTTTCCGCAAGTATCTTTGTGTGGCATAGCCCAGTAGTTTAAGGCTGAAGTTGTCATAGATCAGAATAGAGTAGTAGGGCTGCAGGAGTAGTATCATTGCCTGACCTGTTGGTGGTCGGGGATGTTATAGTATCTTCCTTTTGGAGGTTTATCCCTCCCTTTATATTTGGAAGATGTAGCTACCTTTGGAAGTCATTACTTCCCTTGAACGATAACTATTGATTATTTATCATATATTGTGCATGTTGTATTGTGGTGTATTGGTGTAACTCTTCTACTATTGTTCATTGCTTATTGGATATAATCTAATATATAATCTGGTTGAAGTATAAGTTGAAAAAGTTTTTAAATTGTACTTGATACTGATTCACCCCCCTCTCAGTATCATCAATTGCTATCAGAGCCGATTGTTGGCACAGGGGTAGACCCAGGGTTCAACGCTTCAACAACGCACCAACAAAACCCTAACTACCGACCCTTTCAGCAACACATGTGAAGCAGATTAAGTCTCACCCGAGGTAGAGGCAGGGGCAGTTGCAAGACTCAAGTGTCTACAACCTAACTGGGACATAGATCTGTGATTACAACACTAACAGAGCTTTTAGCAGTTAACATTCATTAGCATTTAACCCTTATTTACATCGTTGTATTCAACGAGATCTAACACTTCCAAGCACTTAACACATAGAAATAGATTAGATCTAGCATTCATTCACATTACTAGGCACTAAGCTATTATATCAGATGCATCTAACATATATCACTGCACTAAGAATACATCACATCAATAAATTAACAACTATAATTCACAAAGCAACCACAACATAGGATATATGTGGTTCACCCCTAGCGCGGGGTTACATACACCAACTCTTCTTCTTCTTTATTATCTTTTGTCAATCTTCTTACATGCACAGATCCCAAAAACCCCACTCTACATAGGACAGGAGATCTGCACGCACCTCGCCAAATCCTCCTTCCCCGAGTTAGGTCACAACACAAAGCCTTCTTACACAGTCTGCACACAAGCTTCTTACAATCACTTGCACTTAGCTCTTCAACTCCTTAACACAAGTATACACAAAGCCTCTAGCTCTGCACTAAATTGATTCTACTAGATATCTCTTCTAGGTCTCTCTCACTTACATCACCTATCTTTCTATTTATACATTACAAAAGGGCCTAAACATGGGTAAATTCATGGGCTGACATCCCATACCCGTTACATAAACCCTAAACCGAAAAAATCCCTAAAAAAGGGGTTGAGATCCCACGATATCCGCTTCACCTGGCGCTCTATCTTCGACCAGCATGTCGAAGTCCCAAAATTGGTCAAACGTCACCAAGGTTCTCCAAAACTTGGTCAAGGGCCAACATCGATTTCCTTCAGAATAGTTTAACCACTGGAAGGAAAATCCTGAGCAGAGATAGATGACCAGGAGCACATTCCATATGGGATTCAACGAATTGATGGAAGCAATTATGTATACTGGAGTGATATAGTGAAAACTTACCTAACATCTTTGGGAGTAGGCATTTGGTACTCAATTGTAAATGGCTATGTAATCCCAAAGAATTCTCCAACCGGTCCAAATGAGAAGAAGCTTATGACTTGTAATTCAAAAGCCAGACATGTTATTCTAGGAGCATTGGCACCAACCATTGCTAGCAAAGTGATGGGATGCAACACTGCTAAAGAATTATGCGACAAACTCAAGAGTATCTATGAAGGTGATCCAAAAGTTAAGCAGGTCAAGCTTCAATGACATAGAGCAGAATTTGAAAATTTGAATATGGATGAAAAGGAAGATATTGCAACCTATTTTCTTAGAGTTGATGAAGTTGTTAATGCTATCATAGGATAAGGTGAAGAGCTCAATGAATCCTTGGTTGTACAAAAAGTGTTGAGATCACTTCTCTTGAAGTATGATGTTAAGGTTGTTGGTATTGAAGAAACTAGGGACTTGACCAAAATGACAATGGATGAATTACATGGGTCTCTTATAGCATATGAAATGAGAACAGGTACAAAAATTGACCAACCAAACAATGAAGCATTCTTTAAAGGCATAAAGAAGACAAAAGACAAGGATAACAACCTTGATGAAGAAATAGAAAATTTCATAAGAAGGTTCCAGAAGGGAACTAGAATATACAAAGGTAAGTCTCCTCTAAAATGCTTTAACTGTGGTAGAATGAGACATATTGTTGAAAACTGCTACTATAAAAAGAGAAGTCTCAACAATAAAAAGAGCTTCTACTCCAAGGACGATGACATCCCCTTAGGTGAGAGTGATGAAGAAGATAATGATGGAGGAGAAGTCATCTTCATAACCCAAGAAACCTAGGATGATGATCACAAGAGTTCTAAAGAAGAAGAAATCATTTCTGAAGAAAATTCAAATGAATAAACCAACCTTGATTTCTTTTGGGGATACAAAGACAACGTAGAGAGTGAACAAGACGATGAAAATCTTGAAAAGTTGAAGCATGTTGAAACTGAAAATAACAAGCTTAGAAACACAAACATAATACTAAAAGGTGAATTGAGTAGTTGTGAAGAAGAGAATTACATGCTTGAAAAGACCATTGGTAGCTTGAAGGAACAATTAGAAGATTATGAAAAATTGAAAGCAACATTGGATCACACAAAAGGGGAGCTACTATTGACAATAGAAAAGTTGAAGAAGTTCGAAAAAAGAACTGAAAAAATAGATGAGATCATTAGCCGTCAAAGATCTTCAAACGACAAGACATGACTAGGATACAATGACAGTTTGAAGACAACAAAACAAGAGAAGGAAGATGAAAAGGATGAAACCAACACTCCAGAGCAAGTTGAACAACAAGATAGAAGACTAGAATT
>JASDQU010012209.1:43762-66442 GCA_032191745.1 Picea mariana
ATATAAATCTCCTCAAAATTTATATCATACCTAAGAAGGGTTGAATTTATTTCTTGGACCTTGGGAGGGAAATATTTTTGGTAGCCTCTACTCTATTTGGGTCAATTTTTACTCCTTCAACTAAGACAGTATGTCCTAGTAGCTTATCTTCCTTCACGGAAAAAATAGACTTCTTGGGATTAAGGGAGAGCCCATACTTTCTGCACTTCATACACAACTTTTTTAAATGCTGGTAATACTCTTGATCAGACTTGGAAAACACTGTGATATCATCCAAATAGATGACCACAAACTTGTCTTTCTCTCCAATAAATGCAATGTCCATTTCACGTTGGAAAATGTCTCCTACATTCATGAGACCTAATGGAATATTGGCATACATGAATGTACCCCAAGGAGTGGTAAATGTTGTCTTTTCTCTATCCTCTGGTAACACAAACATTTGATTGTATCCTGAAAACCCATCAATCATTGAAATCATTACTGAGCATGTCACCCTTTGCAAGATATGTTCCATTTTTTGTAAGGGATAGTTGTCTTTTCTAGAACACCTATTAAAGTTATTTAAGTGAAATGCACTTTACAATGTGTTAGCAACAATTTTTGTCTCGGGGCACCAAGGTACCCAGGTCTGCAAGTTGCCCGAGAAGCGCCCAAGTGCAGCACCGAGGAACCTCTTTCCCAGTTACAATTCGAGCGAATGGGTGAAGTTTTGTTGACGGCCACCAAGATCCACCTATAAAGTTGATCGATGGTCATCGGGATTTCGGGGCTGCCAAGTTGCCGGGGATTTAATGCAAGGGATAGCTCCAATAATTTAGATCAAATCTGGGTTGTCCAATCCGATTGGGACAGGTGGCTTCCAGTCGTCGTATCAGGGATCGGCATTTCGAGAAACAAGGAGCCTCCAATTTATTGCAGTTCAAATCGCCAATCGCCGAAATGCCGAAAGCACCTTTGGGGCTGAGACCACAGTCCTAGCACCAGGTCGTGTCAAGAAAGCCTGTAAATGAGGGTGGCTCCCTTTCAAATAATGAATGCACCCTCGTCCATTCATCTTAAGGACGCGTGGCACAAGATCTAGCCGCGTCGGTTTTCGTCAATCACAAGTTCAAAGGATAAAAGTTTCGTATCACTTTGTATCGCGAAACCCTGAACCCCGAAGTGTCAAAAGCGCCCAGGGTCGGGCCCACAGTATCAAGGGGCAGTCTCAGCCATCCATCTGAAGCAGACACCTGGCGCGCGATTAAGCTCCCTGCCTTTTCACCCATCGCGGTTTCGAAGCGCAAGGAGAAACTCCCTTGTATCCCTGATGCGCGAAGTAACGAGAGTGTCCAGGACCTGGGGCCCACAACAACGTCAGGTGAGTTTAGGACTATCATATTTCAAGGACGCGTGGTGCCCAATTGAGCCACCTCGGAATTTTGCCCATCGTAGCTGTGAATGAGAAAGGATTAACTCCTTCCATTCAGAAATGTCGAAAGTTCTTTGGGAATAAACTCAAGGTCACCACCCATGGTCCCTAAGGAAGAAAGGAATTGTGCAAAAAGGGGCCAAAGGTGTCGGGTCTGATCGCCGAAAGGATCATCGTGATCTCCGTGCACCATCTAATGCGACCTCGATCCTGGTTTTCTCTTGGAGTAAATGAAGATTAGATCGGGTGGTTGAAACCTCCTTTCGTTCATTAAGTGTGGGGAATGGAGGGTCTGGCAAACAGTCTGCTCAAAGAGGTCCTATGTACCGATTTTACCAAAGAAGCCATGCCGAAGTCCTCGACTAGAAAGAGAAGTTATCACACGCTAGCCCAGCACTTAATGGCTCAACTACCCTCCTTGTAGGAGCCATGCATAGTTAAGGTGGCGCTTGAAGAAAGATATCAGTACGAGTTTGACTGAAGGGACACCAAGCGTTGGGTGACTGGGCACGCCTCTGTAGGGTGAATTTTCCTGAGTATATAGACTTAGTATTTGTATTTTGTAAGTATCGATGGTTGAGCAAAGCTCTCGATTGTAAAGTTTTGATGAAGTGTTGGTCCCTCTAGTTAATGTATAAGGCATTTGAGATTTCTTACTTTATGGATGTCAATTTATTTTCCATCTTCTTGTATACTGTGTTAGAACATCTCGGAATTGGAGGATCCAGTCGAGTTGTAACTGTTATAGGATGATGTAGGTTGGATCACTGTAATAGTTACATGGTTTCTAATCAGTTCTTGTGATTTTCTTAGCGCTGAGCGACTTGGAATTGGAAGATCCAGTCGAGTCACCCTTCAACTCCTTGAAGCTCTCGACCAAGAGGATCTTGGTTTCTGAGTTTTTCTTCTCCAATCTTCCGAAGGCCTGTCGCCCGAGGCAATCTTTCTCATCCTTCTCACAAGTCTTCCATCTACCACCCGTTAATCCATTTACTGACAGAAGTTGGATCAAGACCTCCCTTGCTTTCCACACACTAGGCCCGATTTCCTGAGTTAAAGCTATAGTTTCTTGAGTCTCTACCCATCTGATCACCCCATTAAACAAATCATGACATAAAACTGATGGGTGTTGGGCTCTTCTCTTGCAAGCAATCCAGGAGTGACTTCTGATGCCAACATTCCTAGCGCCGTTTCCGAGGATGAAGTTGAATATTTTCCTCGGGTTTGAACGACAACGATTAACTGATTCTGAAGGTGCATCAGATATCAAAATTATCAAGATTACTACTGTGCACCTGGTGACTCCGTTGTGATGACTCCACTGTGGTGAACCTGCCATGTTAATTGTGGCTTTCAGAGGTAGACACATGCAATCTCATCCACAACTGCCTCTAGCTACACCTGAAACTGATCCAGAGGTGGTTCTCAGAAAAGGAAAGGCACCTAAAGAAGAAGCTTCCACTGCCGAACCAAGTAATCTGCTATCTCCTTCTGTAGGAACTCCATTTTATCCTCCTCAGTTTCTTAATAGACCTCTTTCTGAGATTTCTCATTTCCTGAATTTTGGGAGTGTTTCTACTGAGTTTTCCCCTCCTGGTCTGGGATTGGAGGGAGAAATCCTTTTCACTCCCCTTTCCTCTGAAGTTGTACCTTGGCGTAGACCCAAGACTATAAAATATTTCCCTACTCCTGTGCAACGAGGAGAACCTGCTGACTTAAGCTCGTTAGCCTTCTCCTTAAATCCCCTCTTGTTTCCCACTCCACTTGGAGACTCACTCCCAGTAGCCCCTTCATGAACTCCTTCTCCTCCAAGCTCTCCTCCACCTAATATTCCTATGGCTGGTGCTAATCCCCCTCTAAATAGAATGGATGTCATAGTCACTGCTAGATATGCTCCCTTAGTTCTACCCCATCCTATGAATCCTCTCCCTGCTGGAGATTACTTGAAATACATGCCCAAGTTCACAGGGGAAGGGGAAATAACTGCGGAAGAGCACCTGGTTGCTTTCTATAGTTACATGGACAACCTTAACATTGAAAATGAAGATGTCTAGATGAGAGTCTTCGTCCAGAGCCTGGATGGCGAGGTGAGGAAATGGTTTAGAGGATTGGCCCCCAGATCTATCAGTGGGATTGAAGCCTTGGATAGTGCTTTCCTGAGGTAGTGGCGCGATAGGAAATATTTCATGTATTACACGACAGAGTTCGGGTCTTTGAAGAAAATGGAAGGAGAGTCTATCTCTAACTTCTCCAAAAGATTCAATAAGATGTATAATAATATTCCTGCTGAAATAAAGCCCTCAGAAGCCTCGGCCAAAATTTCTTACGCTAGTGCATTTGGCCCCGATTTCTGTCTTTTATTGAGAGAAAGAAGAGCCACCTCCTTAGCTCAAATGCAAGATGTGGCCATAGAGGTGGAATATAATGTATTAGCAGCTGACAAACTGAGGAACAAGGTTGATGCAGACAGAATAAAGGGAAGATCTGAAGCCTCGACTTCTGGCCCATCGGTGCCCCACCCTCAAGTGGATGAATTGACGAAGATGGTGAAGTATCTGTCTATAGAGATGGAGAAAATGAAGGTGGAGGGAAGACAAGCATACAAGGGCCCTCAAAATGCTGAAAACAAAGGAGGTTTTAGGAGACCAAACAATATAGCTACCCTGACTATGCAGAGAGAAAGGGGAAGAGACAGAGACGACTAGAAAATTCAGGCCCCTTTTCAAAACAATTTCGTGGCCGAGGAGGAACAAGAGGGAGCAGAGGAACTTGATCCTAAAATCCATTGCTTCATAGACACTCCTCCTTTTCCTCATCTCACTCAATCATCTTACGAGGAGTCTCTCATGGACAGTCAGCTAAATGAATTGAGTAAGGGTGACAAGGCTAGTGTCAACCAAGGCAGGTATAACCTGAGGTCCAAGAAAAAGACAATAGTACCTAATGTTCCTGAGAAGTTCACTGGAACAGAGAAGCCTGCTAATGAAGTAGCATAAAATCACAGAGGTAAGAAGGCTCCCCCATAGTTCAGAGTCATGTTCCCGAAATAAGATAAATCCCCAAGCTTACGTCTTCTTTTAATTTCGAGCATGAAATTCAAAGGATTAGAATCCCCGTGCCCCTGACTGAGCTAATTAAACATGAAGAATTCAAAAAATGCCTCTCTGAGCTATTACAATCCGAAGCCTCATGCCTTCCCACAGACTCCATCAACTTGCAAGATGAAAAACCTGTAGTCATTCTAGGCCCTATGGTAGAAGACAGGAATGACTCATCCCCTCCTTTCTACACTTCCCTGAACATACATGACAACTGCACAACTGCTTGATGGATTCGAGGGCTTCTCACAACCTTATTCCCAAAACTGTCATGGAAGAGTTAGGGCTAGAAGTCACCCGATCCTATCATGACCTTTATTCCTTTGACTCTATAAAAGTTCAATGTCTAGGGGTTATCAAAGACCTGGTCATGACCTTGTTTCAGTTGCCCATGAAAAGCGTGTTCATGGATATCGTAGTAGCTGATGTCCCCCCCAATTTCGGTATGTTGTTATCAAGGTCGTGGATAAAAAGATTGGGGGGAAATTTACAGATGGACCTCACATACGCTACTATCCCAGTATTTGGAGGGGAACATAGGAGGCTATATAGAGAAGCCCAACTAGCCTATATAATTAGTGATGAGGCCAACGCTACCAACCATCCCATTTTTTCCTTAGACAGTGATTTAGGTTCCAGTGTGCTACAACTCACCAATTCCCCCGAGCCTCCTCTTAAACTCAGAAATTAGCCCTCCATTTCCCTTAAATTTCCTCCCTCCATCACCCCCGTCTGGAAAATTTTCTTTGATGGAGCCTCTTCCAGGGAAGGTGCTGGAGCTGAGGTGGTTTTTGTGTCACCTGCTTAGGAAACCATATCTCTGTCATACAAGTTAGAATTTGAAGCTACCAACAATGTGGTGGAGTATGAATCTCTTATCATAGGACTAAGAGCCTCAAGGGAAATGGGAATTCAGGAGGTAGCAGTGTTTGGAGATGCCGAGTTGGTGGTCCAGCAGATCAAGAGCACTTATCAGGCTAAGAATCCTTGACTCGGGACTTACAGAAATGAGGTATGGGACCTAATTGACAGTTTCTTCTCAACGTTTAACATTTCTTTCATCCCAAGAGAGGATAACACAATGGCAGATTCCTTGGCTACATCAACAAGCAATTTCAAAGTACCCTCGCCGCTCAAATTCAGATATGATGTAGAAGTAAAATACAGGCCCTCCAGACCTGACAATGTCAAACATTGGAAGGTATTCGAGGATGATCTCGAGATCAAGAAGTTCTTGGAGATTTTCAAAGAATTTTCAGAGATGAATATCGACCAAGACTCTATCTCTAAAGAAAAGCTTGATGGGGGTAAGTTTCTGAATAAGATTGCAGAGTGTAACATTGTGCAACTGCCCAGCAATCATATTCCAAGAGGACTGGTTCCTTTGGAAAGGCTTTTTGACGGAAATGATGTGGAATTAAAAGGGGAGATCTCAGCAGATGATGTTGTAACTATTTAGTGCAACATTGGCACCGAGAGTAAGCCTAGGTTTGTCAAAATGTCGAGAAGTGTGACAAAGGAACAGAGGTTGGAATACATTGGACTTTTGAGGGAATTTGTTGATGTTTTCACCTGGACCTACGAAGACCTCAAAACATATGACATTTCAGTCATCAAGCATAAAATACCATTAAAGGAGGAGGCAAAGCCATTTAGGCAGAGACTGAGACAGATAAATCCTATGCTGCTACCTATCATGGAGAGGGAAGCGAAGAAGCTGCTTCAAGATCAGATCATTGTACCGCTGAGATATTCAGAGTGGGTGGCCAACCTAGTGCCAGTAAGGAAAAAGAATGGAGAGATCCGGCTCTGTGTAGACTTCAGAAACCTAAATAGGAGCTCAAGAAAGGATAACTACCCCTTGCCAAATATGGAACACATAATGCAGAGGGTAACAGGAGCTTCTAGGATGTCCATGATTGATGGTTTCTCTGGCTACAATCAGGTCTCTGTCCTGCCTGAGGACAGGGAAAAGACGACATTCACCACTCCATGGGGGACATTCATGTACGCTAAGATGTCGTTTGGATTAATGAATGCAGGGGCAACATTTCAGCGTGCCATGGACATAGCTTTCGTTGGGGAAAAGGATAAATTTGTGGTCGTCTATCTGGATGAAATCAGTGTTTCCAAAATCTGATAAAGAACACCGTTGTCATCTCAGGAAGGTTTTCTTGAAATGCAGAAATTTTGGCATTTCATTAAACCCCAAGAAATCTCTATTCGCCATGCAGGAGGGAAAGTTACTAGGCCACATAGTATCAGTGGAAGGAGTCATGATTGATCCCAGCAGAGTTGAGGCGATACAAGCCTTATCGATTCCGAGGTCCAAGAAGGAGGTCCAATATTTCCTCGATAAANGCCTAACTTTGCTGAGGAGGTAAAACTTATAACAGCCATGTTGAGGAAAGGAAATGAAGTAAGGTGGACTCCTCAATCGCGAAATTCCTTTGAGCAAATCAAGAAGGCCCTGACTAAGGCTTCTGTGCTTATCAGTCCCGACTACTTAAAGGATTTCCTTATTTTATACTTTGCCTCACCTGACACAATGGCTGCTATTCTGCTACAGACAAATGACATTGGGCTAGAGCAGCCTATTGCCTATTTCAACCGAGCATTGAGGGATGCCAAAGTCAGGTATGACACTATGGAGAAGCGGGCCTATGCTCTAGTAAAATCTCTCAAAGCTTTTAGAACCTACGTCCTGCAGTCAAAAATCATCTCCTATGTCCCCTCGACTGCTGTTAAAGACATTCTTATTCAGCCTGACATAGACGGGAGAAGGAGTAAATGGATAGCCAAGATTCTAGAATTCGACTTGGAAATAAGGCCCACCAAATTGATCAAAGGTCAAGGTTTAGCCAAGATATTGGCTTAAGCAAATTTCCAAGCTCTGGGGGTAAGTTTCATCAACGAATTCTCAGGAATTCAGTAGGGTCGACTGTCTGAAAGAGACCCTCAAAGGGAGTCCCCATTGGCTCGATGTCCTTGGTATAAGGATGTCATATATTATCTGCAAGAGTTGCGGCCTCCAGATGGCCTGCAAAGAAACAAAGCAAGAGCTTTGAAGCTCAAGGCAGTCAGATACTACCTGATCAATCAAGTTTTATACTGGAAAGAACCCCTGGGGGTGCTTTTAAAATGCATGAATCCACAAGAGGCTGACAGGATCATGGCTGAATTTCACAGCAGCCTATGTGGAGGGCACAATTTCTGGAAGGCCACGGCCCAAAAAATCCTCAGGGATGGATACTACTGGCCTACCATGTTCACTGACGTCTACAGAAGGGTCAGAGCCTGCATCAAATGTCAAAGATTTGTAGGAAAGAAACAGCTCAAGTCTCTGTCGTTAAATCCTGTGGTGGTTTCAGGACCTTTCCAGCAATGGGGCCTTGATTTCATTAGAGAAATTCACCCTACTTCCAGCAGGCAGCACAAATGGATCATGACCGCTACCGACTTCTTCACCAACTGGATTGAAGCTATCCCTACCAGGAGTGCTTCCCACAAGGTAATCATTGGATTCTTGGAGGACCTCATCACAAGATTCGGCTGCCCAAGTAAAATTGTAACTGATAACGCAACCACTTTCGGGTCTGAGCCATTAGCCAAGTTCTGCAAGCAGTTCAGAATCAAGCTGATTCACTCCACCCCATATTATCCACAGAGCAACGATTTAGCAGAATCCTCCAACAAAAGCCTGATAAGGATCATCAAAAGATTGTTGGAAAACAACAAGAAGGCCTGGCATTCCAGATTAAAATTTGCTCTATGGGCCGACCAAGTGACCACAAAGAGATCTATCAGCGTCTCTCCTTTCCAATTAGTCTATGGGGCGGAGGTTGTTTTCCCTTCTCATTTAGCCTTTCCTGTAGAAAAATTCCTCCAGGATCATCAGGAAGAGCCTGACGACATGATCAGAAGGATTCATCAGCTAGTAGAGGTCCAACAGGCCAGGGAGCAGACAGTGGACAAAATTCAGGACCATCAGCAAAAGATCAAGTAGTTTTTCGATAAGAAGGCCAAGAAGGAGCGGTTCCATATAGGAGACCTGATGTTGAAATGGGATGCTCCTAAGCAAGATAAGGGAAAACACGGAAAATTTGAAGCCCTGTGGATTGGGCCCTTTAAAATATCTGAGGTTTTCTCAAATAACACATATCGGCTGTAGGATTTGGAGGGTGAAGAGGTTTTCAACTACCCGGTAAATGGGCATTTTCTGAAGAAATGTTTTGCTTGAGCCTTAGATGGCTCCTTTGTTTGTAAATATTGTCCTTTTGTTTCTTTGTTCGTTTTCATTTTTTATTTTGTGGCTTAACAATGACTCCATAGCCCAATAGCAAGGCACTGGAACTGCAAAATGAGTCCTTAGAGCATCGCGGGGATGACTCTATCCCCCATGGAGCCTAATGTTAGCAACAATTTTTGTCTCGGGGCACCAAGGTACCCAGGTCTGCAGGTTGCCCGGGAAGTGCCCAAGCGCAGCACGGAGAAACCTCTTTCCCAGTTACAATTCGAGCGAATGGGCGAAGTTTTGTTGACATCCACCAAGATCCACCTATAAAACTGATCAATGGTCATCGAGATTTCGGGGCTGCCAAGTTGCCCGAGATTTAACGCAAGAGATAGCTCCAATAATTTAGGTCAAGTCTGGGTCATCTGATCCGATTGGGACAGGTGGTTTCTAGTCGGCGTATCGGGGATCGACGTTTCAGAAAACAAGGAGCCTCTCATTCATTGCAGTTCAAATCGCTGATCGGCGAAATGCCGAAAGCACCTTTGGGGCTGAGCCCACAGTCCTAGCACTAGGTCACGTCAAGCGAGACTGTAAATGAGGGAGGCTCCCTTTTAAATAACAAATGCACCCTCGTACATTCATCTAAAGGATGCATGGCGCAAGATCTAGCCGCGTCATTTTTCGACAATCGCAAGTTCGAAGGGTAAAAGTTTCGTATCACTCTGTATCGTGAAACCCCGAACCCCGAAGCGTCGAAAGCACCCAGGGTCGGGCCCACAGTATTAAGGGGTAGTCTCAGCCGTCCATCTGAAGCAGACACCTGGTGTGCTTTTAAGCTCCCCGCCTTTTCGCCCATTGTGGTTTCGAAGCGCAAGGAGCAGCTCCCTCGTATCCCCGATGCGTGAAGTAACGAGAGTGTCCAGGACCTGGGGCCCACAGCAGCGTCAGGTGAGTTTAGGACCATCAGATTTCAAGGACGCGTGGTGCCCAATTGAGTCGACTCGGCGTTTCGCCCATCGTAGCTATGAATGAGCAAGGATTAACTCCTTCCATTCGCGAATGCCGAAAGCGCTTTGGGAATAAACTTAGGCTCACCACCCGTGGTCACTGAGGAAGAAAGGAATTGTGCAAAAAGGGGCCAAAATTTTCGGGTCTAATCGCCGAAAGGATCATCGTGATCTCTGTGTGCCATCTGATGCGACCTCGATCCTAGTTTTCACTTGGAGTAAATGAAGATGAGATCGGGTGGTTGAAACCTCCTTTCGTTCATTAAGTGTGGGGAATGGAGGGTCTGGTAAGAAGTCTGCTCAAAGAGGTCCTTTGTACTGATTTTCTCAAAGAAGCCATGCCAAAGTCCTCGACTAGACAGAGAAGTCAGCACACACTAGCCCATCACTTAATGGCTCAGCTACCCTCCTTGCAGAAGCCATGCGTAGTTAAGGTGGCGCTTGAAGAAAGATATCAGTACGAGTTTGACTGAAGGGACACCAAGCCTTGGGTGACTGGGCACGCCTTTGTGTGGTGAATTTTCTTGAGTATATAGACTCAGTCTTTGTATTTTGTAAGTATCGATGGTTGAGCAAAGCTCCCAATTGTAAAGTTTTGATGAAGCACTGGTCGCTCTGGTTAATGTATAAGGCATTTGAGATTTCTTACTTTATGGATGTCAGTTTATTTTCCATCTTCTTGTATACTGTGTTAGAACAGCTCAGAATTGGAGGATCCAGTCGAGTTGTAGCTATTATAGGATGATGTAGGTTGGATCATTGTAACAGTTACATGGTTTCTAATTGGTTCTTGTGATTTTCTTAGCACTGAGCGACTTGGAATTGGAAGATCCAGTCAAGTCACCCTTCAGCTCCTTGAAGCTCTCGACCAAGAGGATCTTGGTTTCTGATTTTTTCTTCTCCAAGCTCCCGAAGGCCTGTCACCCGAGGCAATATTGCTCATCCTTCTCTCAAGTCTTCCATCTACCACCCTTTAATCCATTTACTGACAGAAGTTGGATCAAGACCTCCCTTGTTTTCTGCATACCAGGCCCAGTTTCCCGAGTTAAAGCTATAGTTTCTTGAGTCTCTACCCATCTGATCACCCCATTAAACAAATCATGACATAAAATTGATGGTTGTTGGGCTCTTCTCCTGCAATCAATCCAGGAGTGACTTCTGACGCCAACACAATGAATGCATTAATTTTTCAAAAAAAAGTAACAGAAGGAGATGAGAACTCGAGATCTCTTACTAAGTAAAGTAATTTTGAACCAAGTGAGTAGCACAAAACACATTATAGTCTTAAGAAAGAGGATTGGTGTTGTTGTTTTTGTTTTCTTTGGAGTGTGTGCTCAATAAAATTTGTTTTTCATTCATTTACACAAAAAAAAATCACTTCTTGATGACAACAAGGGTTAGATATCAGTTAGATTTTACAGAAAATGTAAATTTTCCCTTTGTTTTTGATTTACCGAGATTGCACAAAGCACACAACAACGATCATGCATGGAAAAGAGCATACGCAAATAGAAAAGAGTAGACACATAGAAATAAAAATTAGAAAAATGAAATATAATCTCTGTAAAAATTTAAAAGGACGTATTCAAGCTTTCTACCTTCAGATCTGACGAAAATGGTTGTATCTTGGGAAAACATAAACCTTTTTGAGTGAAACAAAATTCATTTCTAGTTGAAAGAAACACTCTAGATGCAATGAAATATTCCTCTCAGTCTAAAAATGTATGAAAATAGTATAAACCATAGATGCAACAACATGGCTTCAAGATCTTGATATACAACGACAACGGGTCTTCAAATGCACTCTGACACCATGTTTCACAACACATGTATTCCAATAGAATACGAACACCTTCAGTAACCACTCACACAACTAGGTCAAGGATAAACACATCTATGGTTTTACATAGTTAAATCCATGTGGGGAAACATCCACGACCCCAACCAACTTGGTCACTTGAAGCAATTTATTAATGTAAAAGAAAATATTACAAAGAGATTTACAATCGATCATCGACAAATGGCACTCCATGCTCTCTAAATAGAGAGCATGGACCAATGGGGTGTTAAGCCACATATCAATGTAGCCATTAAGATCAAGAAGAATATTAGTAAGATCACTCTATATCGAAAACATATCGTGACCATCAGATCACCTAACTAATGCATACTAAAGAAACACACCAAGAAACACACTTTTATCGTGTGGTTAGACCAATTTTATCTTAACTAACTTATAAGTACCTAAATATATTTACAAGATTTAACATCTACACACAAACCACATTATAGAAATTTAGGGTTTTGTTGTGTCAATGAAGGTCAATGTCATCGTATATTCTCACAGCAAAGAAATCTCGAGATAACAATACCACCACCTCTGGCATTTTTAATATTTTTTGTGACTACTATAGCGTTTCATACAAGATTGATAGTCGCATAGATGCTCATTTTTCCTTAACCGAGGCTCAAGCATGAGCAATAGATTGTTTCCTATATAGTTTGGATGCATTTCCCTCGTCGCCTTGTTCCTGTTGAACGAGAAACCTACCTTAACAATAATCATGTGTGAAATATTATGGTGTTTAAAAGTGAGTCTAGTATATTGATCTAGCAACACATAGTCCCCTTTTTCATCAAAATAGCCACAATATGACCACACCTTAAACAACATATCATCCCTATATCATGAATGGGTTCAAACATTTCAGGTGATTGTATAAAGGAATTCTTTGAAGTGATTGCTACTGCAAAGATAATCCACGACGCCTCTTGTGTCCACATAAGGGGCCAACCACCGAGGAGCATTGGCATCAAAGGTATAGCGCAAGGTTTTGGAATTCAGATTCCATCGAGATCATTGTTTTGAACGGATATGGCGACTAGAACTCGTGGAAGGGTTTCACAAAGTCCTTTGATACATCCAAAGTGCTACTACATGGGTGCAATGTGCACACTATACAGGAGGCGGTCTTCACCGAGATGGCTCTGCATAAGGTGAATCAGAATGAAGTTATTTCCATCCCTGATCTTGAAAATTTATCCTTTCCAATAGCAACAATAGTTTTTCCATAGTAGTAGGAGGTTCTCCAAGCTCTATCCATGATGGTCAACACGAGAGGAAGACATGATGGTCAACATCTTCAAGATATTGCCTCCTTCTAGCCTACATTAGGATCCTAAGGGGACTCTCCCTTAGGTTGAAGGCTCATTTGATGGTGAACAAGTGGATTCMTACATGAAGGTATTCTATATTTTAAGCATTAATATGACATGTCAGAATGGGACAAGATTATCTTAAGAAGATGAAGGTATTCTATATTTTAAGCATAAATATGACATGCCAAAATGAGACAAGATTACCTTAAGCGCCTCTCACCTTTAGGATTTGGTTTCCTATTGCGAGGAATTCTCAACGCATATAGATCGAAGATGCTTCTATTTGCATTGAACTTAACACAGGCTTAGTTCAACCAATTTCATGTGCAAACACCAATGGAACACATTTTGCACTACTCCTTGTGAGTGCTTCTATACCCCCAATTATAGCAATGCCTATGGTCGAGATGGCTTCAACTTGGCTAGTTTTCTAGCCAACGAGTATTATAATATATTGTAGTGTTTTACAAGCTCTGAGTGTAACTCTCCATATTTGAGACAAAATAGATACATATAATTAATTTTAACTCTAATTTATTACCTTCTGTGCACAATGAATTATCCATGCTATGTAGTTTATCTCTATGTCGGGTAACCATCCATTTTCCCTTCGTTCCTTTTCTCATTTTTCTCCTTGACATTCCCACTCACCTGTAACTTTACCAACTCCTTCCTACTCACCCACCCCCACAAGTCAAATTTGTAGTTTTCACAATACCACCTCTCACAATAATGTCGATTGTCACACCATATAATGTCAATTATCAATTGAAATATTCTTCGAATATAAAACCACATCCCCTTATTCAACCCTTGATGGCATTGAGAATCCTATTGATCCCAACCCCAAAAATGTTCTTATGACTAAAGAATATGCCCCATCCAATCGTGTGTTATTTACTCATAATTGTCATGTCAAGGATCACTTAGCTACACTAATTCTTGACTATGGTAGCCAAAATAACCTTGTTTATGCTTTCCTTATTAAATACCTAGTACTCCTAACCTGTCCTCTTTACCCTTACCACATTTCGTAGGTGACTAAAGGTGACAAATCCTTATTTTTTTATCAAAAATGTGTAGTTACTTTTGTTATCAGCTCTCATTTCACATATACCATTCTTAGCAATGTAGCCCCCATGGATTGTGCAGAAATTATGTTAGCAATACCATATCAATTTGATCGCTTCATGCAATTTGACACTCACACTAACTCTTACTCAATCACCAAGGATGGCCACAAATACCAATTTTACTCATTGGCAAAACCTCATCTCTTACATATTTTCTTCAACATGATGTTGTAAGGCATGTGGGTCTCCATAAGTGCGTGTACCTTTGCACTATTTGTGATGCCAAATCCAATATTATTCATCCACTATTGGATTCCTTCTAGTCTCTCATCCCCTCTTATCGGGTTATTTTTTCCAAACACCTAGGCTTTTCCCCTTCATGTCATATCCATCAAATGGTATTGCTATAGTCCTTGGTGCTTCTCTTCCCAATGACTCCCTACCTCATATCTTGCAAAATGAAAGGTAAACGTATGTGCCTCCTCATAGCCACCCTTGTTGATGACCTAGACATCCTCCTAAAGGTTCTGCACAAGAAAGTTCCTTCTATTGGGGTGCATTTTGAAACTTAGCCATGAGTATTTACAAAACAAAATCATGTCTCTGCAACTCCAAGGCTACAATAATCTGTCAGTGGTGTTTCTTTATCCCTTGGAGGTGTTGTACAACCTATAAATTACAAATTACAAATTACAAAGTTATGCAGATAAGAAAGCACATATAGACGCAAATGGAAGGAAATATTATTTCAACTAGAAAACTAAGCACTCTAAGTGGGAGTAGCATTTAGAGTTGATGACACCAAATGAGCAAAAAGAAAAAACAATGGTTTAGTTGGAAACTCTAATGGATCATTGTCCACAATTGTATCCTCAATTCATGTGTCTATCACATCAATTTCATTTACAACATGTCTCCAAATATATCTTACCTTACTATTAGTAGATTTGTAATGTATACAATATTAGCTTCACCAAGGACACTTGTTGCACTAGTTATGCCTATTTTTCCCATGTAACTAGTTTGTGATATACATTCTTTATCACTTCCTATTTCTATTTGAGTTATCTAGTTTGCCATGACCACCACTCTTCTCAAAACTCCATCTACAATTGGTGTGCTGCCTTCCCCTACATCATTGTACACCTATAGACAATTTTTCTACCAACAACACTCATTGGATACTAGATAGTTTATGCACAGGTATTCTAAAAGCTACAAATGATGCTTGGATTGGATAGACACAAAAGCTATGACTCCATTTCAGCACATACAATACCTCATATGGTGCTTTTCCCTATTCACAGCTCACGCTAGAGAGATTATGCTAGTGTGTCTCTTAAACCAGGAGGACATTGTCCAATAAAAATAGGGGAATGCTAGTGTGTCTCTTAAACCAAGAGGACAATGTCCAATAAAAATAGGGGAATGGATAGAAGAATCAAGACAAACATATATAGAAAGCATTAACTACGTTAATGTTATGTTATTCTCAATTAATAGTAGAATAGTTACTAGTCCATAGTAATATATATTATTGAATAAGGGAGACAACATCAAACTTAAATAGATATTATTGAATAATATATATTGAATGCAGCTGGAAGCATATTAGAAGCAAGTATATTGAATAAGGGAGACAACATTAAACTTAAATATATATTATTGAATAGTATATACTGTTAAATATATTGTAACCTCAACAGGTTGAATGTACACTACCAATTGTACTTTCTATTCTTGATTTGCTTGAGCCTATTTAGCTCAGCTATTTCCCTTTGCATAGAATCTCTTCAGAACTTCTTCTCATTGTACTTTCTTCTTACATTCTAATATACTGTTTTCTGTTCTATTCTTTCTCTCTGCATTTCTTGCCTCACAATTTATCATGGTATCAGAGCTTCAGTAGTAAGCCTCTTCACACAGTCTGGAGAGCAACACGATCCACACTGTGCAGAGCTTCACGGATCTTGAGAGCACGTGACACAGACTTTTCACAAGGCTTGGAGAGCTATCTGTAATACTCTCAAAAGATCAATGTAGGAAGCTTGCAGAGGTTGCAGAGCGTACTACGCTCGAAAGTTTCAAGGAGCAGAAACACGGGAAGGAAGAAGAGAGTGCAGAAGAAGAAACTGAATAGATTCTTGTACAATTTTCAAGAATCATCAAAGATTCATGAAGAAGAGTTGCAGGACGCAGGAACATTTAAAGAACTCAAAGAATTCGTTCAAATTCGTTAAAGATTCCTGTAGAAGGAAGAATCGTTTAAAGATTTTTTGAAATCGCTCACATCTGTCAAAGAGTGTAGCAGAGAACAAAGAATCCGTGTATTTCTTTCAAATCTTTGAAAGATTCACGAATCTTTCTTCCACAGGAGAAAAGAATGCATCTCAGGTGCAAAGAATAGCCATTGAGGCAGTAAGATTCATCCTACAAATGGATCCAGAGTGGGAAACCAGTTCAGAAGGGACGAGGAGAGTGCGGAAAAGGCGAAAGAACTTCAGTCATTAGATCTTGCGCAGAGGACCGACAGTCGTTGGATCAGCGAGAAAGTGCACGAGGTTTAGTCCTCTGCAGCGCCAAGAAGAAATTTGACTTGCGAAGTCATGAAATCATTTGGTCCATCCATCAAGAGACACGTGGCGAGATCACGGCATTTTGCTAACTCGCAAGGTGTAAATGTCAGAAGACTGCCGTGAGAATTTGCGAACTGTGAAATCAAGATTCATTCTGGACCGTTGGATCGCGAAAGATTGTGAGTCGTCAATCTTATCCCATCGCAAAAATGGGAATTGGGAGTTGGACGAGCAAAGGTGATTGCACTCCAAAACTCCGATATGCGATATCGTGAAATCCTGAAAGGATTGTAAGCCATCCATCTCAGAGGACAAGTGGCAGCAGATACAAGCGCCATCAACTCATCGGTATTTCAGAGTTCGGGATATCGGAGGTCTTGTTGACGAAGGTTGTGACACTCCATGGCGAAATTCCCGAAATCTCAAAAAGATCACAGTCGTCCATTCTTTCGGACACGTGGCGGAGAATGAGGAAACCGTCGACATTTCAGCTATCGGGGTTTCAAGTTGACAGAGAAATTGTGTCAACAGAGCATTGAAAGTCATGATATTTTGAGGTTGAATCCGGACCGTCCATCTTGAGGGGATGCATGGCGTAAATACTAGGGATCGGGAAAAGTCCCGAAAGGGGAGAGTCCATCGGCACATCGGGATTCGGTAAATCGTGAATCTTGAGGACAAGGGATCGGATTTCTTTATGGTGAAAACCCCATAAACAATCGGAGACATCCATCTTGAGGAGACACATGGGCGAGATCGAGAGAGTCAATCGGCACACCGGGGTTCGGCGTTTTGTGGATCCTGGAGACGAGACGTCTAGAACATATCAAATCATGAAATCGCGAGGAGAAATCAAGACCATCCAATATAGGAGGACGTGTGGTGGAGATCAAAGGAATCAAGAAATTTCCCGAAAGGAAAGGTCATCCATCGTGAAATCGAGAATCAGGAAATCGGGGATTCCATGGACAAGAGGTCCAATGCATTTCGACCTTCAAAACCTCGAATCCCGATAAGAGGTTTGATTGCGGTCTTATGAGTTCTGGTCATAAGATCTGGACCGTCAGATCATAGGAAGATCTGGACCGTTGAATTGTCCAAAGGTGAATTTCGCATTTCGGCAATTTGAAAGACAAAGAACCAGAAAATCCCGTAGCGCTTTAACATTAAGGCATGTGGTCACATTGAATGGAGACTAAGGGCCAATTCAAGGCCGATAAGCTCTCTTCAGCCATCGGCAAATCGACGTTTCGGCGATCAGAGGTTGGAGAGACAATAGATCAGAGGACTCGTATGATGAAGTCCCGACGTCAGAATCGCGAAGCCAAAAACTCGCGAAATCTTGAACGCAGAGTTCTAAAGTCACTACAAACTATACGCAGAAGACAGGTAAGTAAGAATTTTGTTTCTGTTTTTGTTCAAAATTTTTAAAGATATGTCATCGAGCAATTTAGGACCAACTCACGGTCTGATTCTACTTGGAAAGAACTATGAGTTCTGGTCTATTAGGATGAGATCCTTCTTGCAAGCACAAGAGTGCTGGGATCTAGTGGATCTTGAATATGTGGAACCAGATCTCGCAGCCCTTTCTACTATGACAAATTCACAGAGACTTGCTCAGGCAACACTGAGGAACAAAGAAAATAAAGCTAAATTTTGGATTCAAAATTCTGTGGATGACTCGATTTTCTCAAAAATCATAGGCACTGGTACTTCAAAACAGGCCTGGGACATCCTTAAATCTTCCTACCAAGGAAATGACAGGGTCAAAATAGTTAAATTGCAGACCTTGAGGACACAATTCGAGACTTTAAGAATGACAGAGTCTGAAAATGTGGATCAATTCATGACCAGAGTCATGGGCATCGTGAACCAAATCAGACTGACTGGTGAAACCATCACTGATCAACGAATTGTTGAGAAAATCCTCAGAAGTTTACCCAAGAAATTCAAAATGGTTGTAACAACAATCCTTGAATCCAAGGATCTGGCAAGTTTTTCAACAGATGAATTAATTGGTTCTCTAGTGACACATGAGACCAGACTGCATCTCACAGATGAGTCAATCTCCAATGCTTTCAAAACTCAATTCTCCTTCAGCAGAGGGAAAGGCAGAGGAAGAAATAGAGGTCACCAAGGAAGAGGGAGCAATCACAGTAACCCTAACTCCAGTGGAGGCAACAGACAACAATATCCGAATCAAAATTTCCAAGGTCAAAGACAACACCAACAAAATCAACATTAGAATTTCCAGCCTCAAAGAGGCAAAGGGAGAAGATCAAATGAGAAATAAAGCATACAATGCTATTACTACAAAAAGTATGGGCACTATGAATCTGAATGCAGGAAGAAGCAAGCAGATTATCTCTCAGGCAGAGCACATGTGTCAAATCATACAGGAGAAAACTCAGGAGGCATGTTTCTCTCTTGCCATAAGACTGAAGAACAACCCAAAGATTTCTGGTTGTTGGACAGTGGATGCAACAATCACATGACAGGTAACAACGAATTACTTTCATGCATTGATTCTTCAATCTCATCTGATATTACACTTGGAAATGATTACTTAGTCAAAGTTCAAGGAAAAGGAACTGTTCCTGTTCTTACTAAACAGAATGTAAAGAAAGACATAAACAATGTCTACCATGTTCCAGATCTGAAACATAATTTTCTAAGTGTAGGAAAGCTCATTGAACATGGCTATAAGGTACTTTTTGAGGGAACATCTTGCAAGATATATGAAAAAATCCCAAGCAGAAAATTGATTTATGAAATCCACATGACTCCAAATAGGATGTTTCCCCTTACCCTCAGAACTACAAATCTGAGTCAACCTTATGCACAGAGTGCATCAACCCTGAATGAAACAATGGTTTGGCATACAAGATTTGGACATCTACCATTTCAGAGTCTAAGTCTTCTTCAGAAGAACTCCATGGTCAAAGGACTTCCTATCTTTAAAGAGCAAATTCCCTCATATGAGTCTTGCATACTTGGAAAACATAAGAGAACCAGTTTTCCATAGTCATCAAATCAAGCCAAACAACATCTTGAACTTTTTCACACTGACCTATGTGGACCAATGCAAACAGAGTCAATAGGTGGTATCTTTTACTTGCTAACGTTTATTGATGATTTCAGCAGAAAAATTTGGATCTATTTTCTCAGACACAAGTCTAAAACTTTTGCAAAATTCAAAGAATTCAAGGCAGAAGCTGAAAAACAGAGTGGAAAATATATCAAAGCACTCAAGTCAGATGGAGGAGGAGAATACAACTCCAGAGAATTTGCAAATTTCTGCAAATCACAAGGCATTATCATGCAAACAACAGCCAGGTATACTCCACAACAGAATGGAGTGGCTGAAAGGAAAAATCAGACAATAATGAATATGGCAAGAACAATTCTCAAAGAGAAAAGTCTGTCAAATACTTTTTGGGCTGAAGTAGTAGCATGCTCAGTTTTTCTCTTGAACAGATCTCCAACCACAAGTTTAAAGCTAAAAGTCCCACAAGAAGCATAGAGTGGGACAAAGCTCAATGTTGCACATCTAAGGACATTAGGATGCATAGCATACATTCACATACCTTCCGAATTAAAGAAGAAACTCGATAACAGAAGTGAGAAATGTATTTTCACTGGATATAGTGAAACATCTAAAGCTTACAGGCTTTACAATCCAATCTCAAAGAAATTAATTCTCAGCAGAGATGTAAAATTTCTGGAAAACCAATTCTGGAATGATTCAGAAAATCTGCAAATGGACAGTCTAAATCCATTGTTGCCAAATTCTGAAAATGCAGAAAATTCAGGACAACAAGTACCTCAAACTACTCTTCCAAGATCGCAGGTACAAAGACAACCTGAACACTCACAGGATAACTCAACTTCCAGCAGAGAATCATTCTCTGAACCACAAAATCAGAGAATGGGTAGAACCTCTATGTTGCCAATCATATCTATTGAATGGAAGGATTGTTAGAAGATGGTCAAATAACACAGTTGGATGACTTTGAACAACACAACCTTTTTTCTTTAATGTCATGTCAACCTACATATTTTAAGGAAGTAGCTAAGGAGCCACATTGGGTTCAAGCCATGAACCAAGAAATTGACTCCATTGAGAAGAACAAGACATGGGATCTTGTTGATTTGTTAAGTCACAAGAAAAGTATTGGTGTCAAGTGGGTTTACAAAACTAAACTCAATGAAAAGGGGCAGATTGAAAAGCACAAGGCAAGACTTGTTGCCAAAGGATTCTCACAACAACCAGGTATTGATTATGGTGAAACTTTTGCTCCAGTAGCAAGATTAGACACTGTAAGGACACTATTGGTCATAGCAGCACAACACAAATGGCAAGTATACCAGATGGATGTCAAGTCAGCATTCCTGAATGGTTTCTTAGAAGAAGAAATTTATGTCGATCAACCACCTGGATTTGAAGTCCAAGAGCATCCAACCAAAGTATATCGGTTGAAGAAAGCCTTGTATGGCTTAAAGAAATCTCCAAGAGCTTGGTACAGCAAAATTGACACTTATCTAATCAAAAGTGGTTTCAGCAGAAGTCAAAATGAGCCAACTCTCTACACCAAAACAGATCAGCACGGTAAAATTTTGATTGTATGTTTATATGTTGATGACATGATCTATACAGGAAATCTTGAGTTAACAGATTTTAAACATTCCATACAATCTGAGTTTGAGATGACAGATCTTGGCATAATGAAATATTTTTTAGGGATTGAGGTTCATCAATCAGCCAAAGCCATTTTTTTCTGTCAGCAAAAGTATGTCGCAGACATCCTCAAAAGATTTCGCATGGAAGAATGCAATCTAGCAGAAACCCCTATACCTTTAGGCACAAAATTGAGCAAGAATGATGAAAGTCCTATAGTGGACTCTACTCTGTACAAAAGTTTAGTAGGCAGTTTGTTGTATATTACAACAACTAGGCCTGACATTATGTATGCAGCCAGCCTTGTTTCCAGATTCATGGAATCAACCAAAGATTCTCATTGGAAAATGGCAAAATGAATTTTGAGATATGTAGCAGGAACACTAAATTTTGGCTTATGGTACACTAAATTTGATAGTAATCAACTTTCTGGTTACACAAACAGTGATTTTGCAGGTAGCTTAGATGACAAGAAAAACACATTTGGACATGTTTTTCAACTAGGCACGAACCTAATTTCATGGGCATCAAAGAAGCATCCAATTGTTTCAATATCTTCTGTAGAGGCAGAGTATGTCGCACCTACCTCAGCTTCTTGTCAAGCTGTATGGTTGAGAAGAATATTGAAAGATATGTCACATACAGAAAATGATCCAACTCCTATTTTCTATGATAATACTTCAACAATTGCTCTAACTAAAAATCATGTGTTTCACAAGAAAAGAAAACACATTGACACTCGTTTTCATTTCATACACGAGCTAGTCAATAATGGTGATATTGCACTACAATTCTGTGGTTCTCGAGATCAGCTTGCTGATATCTTTACAAAGCCACTAGGAAAGTCAGTTTTTTATTTTCAGAGACAACACTTAGACATAATCAGTGCTGATGATTGTAACTGTTTAGTTTAAGAGGGAGTGTTAAATATATTGTAACCTCAACAGGCTGATTGTACACTGCCAGCTGTCCTGGCCAGCTGTACTTTCTATTCTTGATTTGTTTGAGCCTATTTAGCTCAGCTATTTTCCTTTGCATAGAATCTCTTCAGAACTTCTTCTCATTGTACTTTCTTCTTACATTCTAATATACTGTTTTTTGTTCTATTCTTTCTCTCTGCATTTCTTGCCTCACAATTTATCATATACTCGATCTAGATGGAAGTATATTAGAAGCAGGCTTGTGAAGAAGGATAGATGCTTGCGAGAAGTATGTCGAAGAATTGGACAGAGAAAGCGTCTAGTCTAACAACCAGTAATGCTCCAAGGCTGTTTGAAAAAATGCCAAGACTTTCAAGAGAGTCTTAAGCAATATTTTTACTGTAACAGTAGTGAAAACATATTAGTAAGATTGTAATCAACAAATTTGCTCATTTTCTCATTCTCATACTCATATATAGCTCATTTTCTCATACTCATAAAATATATATATATATATA
>JASDQU010012209.1:135260-154498 GCA_032191745.1 Picea mariana
GGTGTATTGTGGTGTATTGGTGTAACTCTTATACTATTGTTCATTTCTCATTGGATATAGTTGAATGGTTTAAGTATAAGTTGAAAAATGTTTTAAATTGTACTTGATACTGATTCACCCCCCTCTCAGTATCAACCATTTTCTCATATTTTAAGTTGGTATCAGAGCAGCGTTGGAGATCCAACTCTCTAAGGTGAGATCCAAAGCACAAGATCTCGATTTGATTTGAGAAACAATCACTGGTGCCCCCCTTACCTAGTTTTAGAGAGCATCGACGCACTCATAATTTCAAAATTAAGGTTTTCAGGCTCCTCGTGCTCCCTCTATATGCATTCAAGAGCGCTGAGCATTGACGCTCCCTATTCCACATGCAGAGGGTCTTGTGAATTCTGCCCAGCGCACCAACTGCCATTGAATAGGAGCGTTAATTCCTCCCTTAGAAAATTTGAGGAGTGAATTTTGTGGTCATCTTGAAGTTGTGGTCAGCGTGAAGTTTCTTTGGGTCATGATCTTTGATGAGTCGTGACCTTAGTAGAGAGAGGCACGATTTTGTTGGTCAAAGGAGACCTCTCCTTCAAGACTTTTTTGAAGGTTTGTAATTTGTGAGAAATAGAGAAGAGTGTTGTGTGGCACATGATTTTTTGAATGCACGATTTCTTAAGCAAATCGTGAAGGTTTAATTTGCATCCTTGGAGTTTGCATGAGTGAAGTTTATATAGCTTGCATGTGTGGAGTTTGAAGCTCACTTAAGTTTATTAAAGTGGTGGATTTTTTTTATTAAAGCGTGAGGTGAAAAGGGAGTTATTCACTTTTTTTATTAAAGTAGATGTGTGTATTTTAAAAAAAAAAAAAGGGAAAAGTTTCTTTTTTTAAGAAATTTATATTATTTTTTAATATATAAAGTGGTGTTAAGGATTTTTTGTTTTTAAGGTTTTCTCTTAAGAAAGTTGAGAGACAAGATTGAGATGGATCGGTGGTATCTGAAGGAAGAGTGACATAAGGTTGCACATCCTTACTTATTCACTTGCAGAGACTAAATTGTAGCGATGTCGAATCTGCTGGGAGAGACCTACCTCAATGAAGCCAACAAGTTAGATGGCTCGAATTTCATTAACTGGAAATTCAAGATGCAGATGTTGATGGAAGGCTATGTTGTCTAGAACATTGTGAAGGGAACTGAAGTGAAACCTAAAGCAGCTACAGGTGCGACATAAACACAGATCCAAGATTGGGAGAAGCGCGAAAAAAAGGAAAAGGTATTGTTGCGCATGTCAGTTAAAGATAGCATAATTCCACATATTAGAGAAGCTGCAACTTCTGCTGCAATGTGGAAAACTCTTAAAGCATTGTATGAAACTAGAAACACAAATCGCGTTATGTTCCCAAAAACTAAATTGCTNACTATTACCTTAAATGGTATGCTAGAAGATTATCATATGTTCATAACAGGTCTCGCAGTAAGGGAGAAACCTCCTACGTTTGAAGAACTAACATGTATTTTGCTGCAAGAGGAAGAGAGGCGTGGGAATCTGAAGCCTCACAATACAGATTTGGCACTGTGGTCAAATAAGAGATCCTCAAGAGGGAGAGGAGGCAAGTCATGGCAGAGAGGCAGTTCATCGCAGAGAATACAATCTCCAAGGCTGAATCGAGGTATGCAATCTAACAAGAATGATTCAAAGAGTTGTTTTTATTGTGGTTGAACTGGACATATTTTTAAAGACACTCATAAGAAGAAGAGTGATGAGGCTAGGAATAAACATAGGACACATTCAGGTCATTATACAGAAAAATCTTCAAATCAAGATCTCAAATTATTTATTTCTATTGATGATATTGATGAACCCATGAATCTTGATTCATGAGATCTTAGGATGTTTGTGTCTAACATTTCTTTATCTGCTAAAATGGATGATTCTAATGCCTGGTTTGTGGATTTCGAAGGATCATTACATATAATATGAAATAAGATGTGGTATACTAATTTTAAAGAAACACAGAATAGAGCTAGCATATATCTTGGAGATGACTGTGCTCATCAGATCAAGGGATACAGAGACATTCCTATGACATTGTCGAATGGTACTATTCGTCACATTCACAATGTTGTTTATGTGCCAGGAATAAAGAAAAATTTGATCTCTGTGTCCACCATTATAGATCAAGACTTGAAGGTTGAGTTCTTCTAGAATCATTGCATAGTGAAGGATTTGCTGGACCATTTAAAAACTGTTGCAATGGGAGTCAGAGAAGGAGGCCTATACAAAATTGATGTTACCAACAAAGCACATCACGTACTGAATTCTGCAACTATTCCAACAAATATTCTTTGGCATCAAACTTATGGACACATCAATCATCTTGATTTATTGTTATTACAGAAAAAGAATATGGTTGAAGGATTTCCCATGTTAAAGAATGAGAATGTTGCATGTGATGGATGTGCATTGGGAAAGATGCACAAAGATGAATTCCCCTCTAATCCTGATAAGAAAAAGAGATATGTGTTAGATCTTGTGCATAGTGATGTTTGCAGGCCCATGCAGACTAGGTATTTAGGAGGTGCATTTTACTTTCTATTATTTATTGATGATTGCACGAGATACACATGGGTTTACTTTCTTAGGAGAAAAAGTGATGTCTTTGAGTACTTTAAGGAAATCAAAACCATGGTGGAAAAGTGGACAGGAAAATCCATCAAAATCCTCCGTTCAGATCAAGGGGGAGAGTATAAATCAGGGGTCTTCAACAAATATTGCAAAGATCATGGAATAGTACAATAGTTTACAGTACCTCACACTCCACGGCAGAACAAAGTCGCTGAAAGGAAAAATAGAACTCTGGTAGAGTGTGCACATAGTATGATGAAAGGTAAGAATCTCTCGAATGCATTTTGGGCTAAAGCCATAAATACTGCAATTTATTTAAAGAATAGAAGTCCAACAAGGTGTCTTGATAATGTTACTCCTTTCGAAGCCTTGTATGGTTCAAAACTTGCAGTTCATAATTTGAAAGTATTTGGGTGTAAGGATTTTGCACATATTCCAAAGGAGAATAGGAATAAAAGGGATGCTAAATCCATTAAATGTATTTTCATTGGGTATTGTTCTGAGTTCAAAGCATACAAACTATTTGATCCATATAATCACAAAGTATTTGCAAGTAGAGATGTACTTTTGCATGAGCAGGAAGCAGGAAATCATGACTACAATAGTCTTGAGGAATGGAATAGACTTCTTTATGAAGGAGTTAAAGAAGAGCAGCAACAACAACAACAACCACCACAACAACAACCACAATGGCAACGACAATAACNGTTTTACTTTCTGTTATTTATTGATGATTGCACGAGATACACATGGGTTTACTTCCTTAGACGAAAAAGTGATGTTTTCGAGTACTTCAAGGAATTCAGAACCATGATGGAAAAGAAGACAGGAAAATCCATCAAAATCCTCCGTTCAAATCAAGGGGAGAGTATAAATCAGGGGACTTCATCAAATATTGCAAAGATCATGGAATAATACAGTAGTTTACAGTACCTCACACTCCACAGCAAAACGGAGTCGCTGAAAGGAAAAACAGAACTCTGATAGAGTGTGCACGCAGTATGACGAAAGGTAAGAATCTCTCAAATGCATTTTGGGTTGAACCCATAAATACTGCAGTTTATTTAAAGAATAGAAATCCAACAAGGTGTCTTGATAATGTTACTATTTTCGAAGCCTTGTATGGTTCCAAACTTGCAGTTCATAATTTGAAAGTATTTGGGTGTAAGGCTTTTGCTCATATTCCAAAGGAGAATAGGAAGAAATTAGATGCTAAAACCATTAAATATATTTTCATTGGGTACTGTTCTGAATTCAAAGCATACAAATTGTTTGATCTTTCTACTCACAAAATATTTGCAAGTAGAGATGTATTTTACCATGAGCAAGACGCAGGAAATCATGACAATGACAGTCATGAGGAATGGCATAGAATTCTTGATGAAGGAGTTAAAGAATAGCAGCAACAACCATCACAGCAGCAGCCACATCCGCCGCGACAGCAGCAGCAGCAGCAGCAAGAATGACTCAGTGATATGGACAATTCAAGCAGTCACAGTTCACCTAGAGGCGAAGACGAATCTTCACAAAGTGGGGAGGAAGATAATCAGTTGAGAAGATCTTCACAACAGGTTCGGCTCCCTGAGAGATATAAAGACTATGCCCTAATGAGTAGCATTTCAAATGTCATAGAACCCGTGAGTTTTGATGAAGCCAATGAACATGATGAATGGCGAAATGCAATGGAGAAAGAATATGAATCTATAATGAAAAATAATACTTGGGAATTCACTGAATTGTCTAAACATAAAAAGCCCATTGGATGCAAATGGATATACAAACCCAAATTTAAATCAAATGGTAGTATAGACAAATATAAGGCTAGATGGTTGCAAAGAGGTATTCACAAACAGAAGGTATTGATTATGCTGAAACATTTGCACCAGTAGCTAAATTGAATACTATCAGATTGTTAATTGTTTTAGCTACAAAGTATCATTGGAAGCTACACCAATTAGATGTTAAATCTGCATTTTTGAATGGTGAGTTAAAGGAGGAGGTTTACCTTACTCAACCTGAAGGGTTTGTGGAACAAGGGCAAGAACACTTAGTGTGTAAGTTAAAGAAAGCATTGTATGGACTAAAACAGACACCTAGGTCATGGTATGAAAAGATACTCTTTCTTTCTTCAACAGGGTTTTATGAGGAGAAAAAGTGATCCAAATCTGTATACCAAATTTGATGAGCAGGGATATATAGTATTGATTTCCTTATATGTTTATGATTTGATAATTACAGAAAATGCAGAGAAATTAATTGATGAAATCAAGGAAAAGTTGTCACAAGTTTTTGAAATGAAAGATCTTGGTGAGTTACATTACTGCCTAGGTCTTGAAGTTTGAAGAAATGCAGGCCAAACTTTTGTTTGTTAGAGTAAGTATATCAAAAAAGTACTTAAGAGATTTCAAATGTATCAGTGTAAGTCTTCCACTGTTCCCATGCAGCAGAATTTGAAACTTTCTTGTGATGATGGTTCGAAGGAGGTGAATGGCACTATGTATAGACAGATGGTGGGTAGTTTGAATTATCTCACCACAACCAGACCTGATATTGCATACTCTGTGAGTGTGTTAAGTCAGTTTATGGCGAAACCTCTAGAAAGCCATTGGAATGCAGCAAAGGCGGTACTTAGGTATCTAAAAGGAACACTTGATTATGGTATTAAATATACTAATGCATCTGATGTTGAGTTGACAAGTTACTCAGATTTTGATTGGGATGGCAATCCGGATAATCGAAGATCAACCACTAGATATGCGTTTGACATTGGATCCAGGGTTGTTTCATGGAGCAGTGAAAAGCAGCCTATTGTATCTTTGTCTTCTACTGAAGCAGAATATAAAGCCTTGTGTGCAACAACTTGTGAAGTTGTTTGATTAAGAAGACTTCTTCAAGATGTTGGAAAAGAACGAAAGGAACCTACGATGATCAAATGTGATAATCAAAGTTCAATCAATCTTGTGAAGAATTTGATTTTTCATGCAAGGACAAAGCATGTTGATGCTCAGTTTCATTTTATTAGAGAAAAGTTGCAGTCAAATGAAATAGTTCTTATGTATTGTGATACTAGTGAAAATGTTGCTGATATTTTCACTAAGCCTCTTGGAAAGATTAAGTTTGGGTCATTTAGGGAGATGTTAGGTGTAGAAGTCAATTCATTCTCCATTAAGGGGGAGACTTGGAAATAATGGAATAAGAGTCAGTTGACAGAGCAGAGTTTAGTTATCTGAAGTTTGTTGTAACAATCTAAGTAGATTAGTTTCCTATATAATGATGTAATCAATCTTCATTCAATAAAGATTGTGAGTGTGGCCTCATTGTGTGTTTGTTTCTCATATTTCTAAGTATATTACTGCAAGAAACACCATGTTTCAGCAATAAGAATATAGCCACCTATTTCTTCATTATGAGCATATTCAACTTAAGTAACAAACGGTACAAGAAAAGTCCAATTCACGTTCAGGGAGTACAAAGTTTTCTAGCTGAAGACCTGCCACGGTTATGTCATTAGACGTGACCGATGAGAAATACTTTGGCCGTTCCTTATTGCTAGTATCTGCAATTACATCCAATTTAATCTCTATCCAGGACAAGTGTTCCTGAAAACGAAACAGTAAAATAATAATTTTGCAGGAAAATAGTTCCCTCGGCCTCTCAGCAGGGTACTTCTGAACAAGTTCCATGGACAACTGCAACAATTCATCGTATTGTTTTTACTTGCCAACAAACGTCATCACTTCTGAACAAGTTCTATGGACAACTGCAACAATTCATCGTATTCGTTTTACTTGCCAACAAAGGTCATCACTATTTTATGTTGGAGGGCTTTACAAGTGACAGGTGGACAAGTACAGGAAGGCTGCTGCTTAGTACAAAAGTTAAAAGCCTTGGGGAGTTCTCAATCCTTAAAAGTCACCAGTCACAAAAGATCCCAAACTACAAATGAACAGTTACAACAATACTTAGAGATGGTCTGATTATTAGAAACTGCAAGACTATGCTACCACAAAGGGTACAGTAGAGTAACATTTCTGTAAGAAATGATCAGAAATGGAAACATGATAGTAACATGTTTTCTGGGACATTTCTCTGCCGGTAACAGCGTTTTTTAAAAACAATCATAAACTTGAAAAAAATACAATAAACCTAATATAACCACCTAAACGTTATGATGTGAATGTAATTTGAATTGTAACATTTATACATTACAGATGGTGGATTCACTCAATTATTTCTTATGTGCATCGCAACCATTTCTTACCCCAAAGGACCAAAACCTTTGGGCCTGTTTCTAGTTATATATATATATATATATATATATATATATCAGTCGAAGAGGTTAGCTTAACTAGTTTGAACCCCAGGGTGAGGTGCACTACTAGGGATATCATCCACAGATGTGGAGAAGAATCCATATATATATATATATATATATATATATATATATATCACAAGTTCAAATCCAGAGGGGATAGGGTATGTATACCTTCATAGACTTTATTTAGCAGTCAAATCGCTGCGCAGAGAGGGTTTCTTGTCCCACAAACAAGGGGGTCTCATACACCAATTTGGTGTCTGGCTTGGCCGTGACCTTAAAATTAGATTATTATTATTATTATTATTATTATTATTATACAAAATCTCATTACCTACCTTTTTCAAGTAATATTTGCCAAGTCAAATTCAAGACCTGCTGGCACCTTTCTCTTCTAGACCATGTGAAATTATGTCAATTTCTTCAGCATTACATAAATCAAGCTCATGATACAGAAACATCCTGTGATTTAAAATCTTTTATAAATCTTCCATATAATGTTAAGATCTCTGAAATCTGCAATTAAGAAAGCCAATGAAAAATGAACCCTGTGATTTAAAATCTTTTATAAATCTTCCATATAATGTTAAGATCCCTGCAATCTGCAATTAAGAAAGCCAATGAAAAATGATCTGCCAATTATAAGAATGAGGAGATGAAATTAAAAAAGATGACTCGCACATGAGCAGATACACAATTCAATTAGGTACTTCACACTATGCTTTGGCTACCAACACCTTCCATATTGATGGGATACCTCAACAAACGTGGAACTTAAAATTGGAGAAGACCAAAGCCCATCCAAAACATACCCACACAGTTCAAGATAATTAGTTTCTGATGACATTAAAAAGAAAGGAACATATCATGGATTCCATCCAAACGTCGTTGGCTGTACATAAGTTATTATCAACTGACCAAAAAATGATTTTGCAGCTAGTAGGCTCAGTATGGATGCCAAATATATACTTAATGTAAGTTTTCATGGGGAAAATGAAAGCAAGCATTTTGAAAAACATCCCATTTTAAAGATGGTCACAAAATCTCACTTTCAACCGTAAGAATAATAAAATGAAATTTCAATAAACTTTCATAGAAATGTAGATCTCAGCAAATCTGGGAATTGGTTGCCATTCTGCATTGTCAATTAATATGCAATATCATAAAGCAATTTTCTCCTTTGTTTTGATGAAAATGTGAGGATTTATCCCTCGTAAATCAAGCTGAAGCAGAAACATTTCCAAAGAGAAGCACCTTCCCCCTTCAGCTAATGTCTGAATACTTAGTTTGAACTTTGGTCTCAACAACTATACAATTGACTGCGAATTATTCACAAGAAAATTGCTAATGGCTTCCTCCAGGCAACGATAACTGCTTTCTTGCCATTAGTACTATTTCATCTCCTGAAGATAAAGGGTCTGATTCAGGCTCCACATTGGAAGACCAGGAGTCCCATCGCAAAGGTGCCAAGTATTTCATGATGTAGTTTACAATAGCAGGCTTGTCCCTGATAATGATAAAGCCAGTCGGACGGAGAATCCTATCCATCTCTAGAAGCAAATCTTCAATACTGCAACCTCTCTCGTCAATGTCCGAGAAAATACTCCAGGCATGAAGTAAATCATAGGTACGCGGATAAGTCGAAAATGCTTCACACCTGCAATGGCATTCCATATCCAAACCATAATATTCAATACTCTACACTTCATATGCATGAGGTAAAGACAATACTGATTGTAGCACAATTTATCACAGCTCACCAGTTATGTAGAGTACCCATAAGGCCTCGGTCATAAATGGCTTTTAATGTGTTTGGACCATTTTCAGGAACAACATTCATTACCCATACAGCCTTATCCTTAAGTGCAGCACCAAATGCACCTAAATTTGCATTCATATCCATGATATTCCTCAAAGTATCATGCTCAATCTCGGACTTCATATGCTTCCAATATGAATTAACCCTTTGACGCCAAGCTTTCTGCATTTTGAATACAATTCCAAACATTAGATGATTCAAAAGAAGCAATGCAAAAATCTCTCAGGTGTGGTATTTCTTCTACAAGAAAAAAGAACAACTACAAAGAGGATTAAGAAGAATTACCGTGTCCTTGACAAAATCTTCCTCACTGATACCAAGTTCTACCAGCCTAGGTGGAGGAGCAGTCAACCGCTTTGGCCAAGGTGCTAACCCACTACCTTTTGCATGATGAATTTCTATATTTACACAAGAAAAATACATGTTCAGGGGAGGCCTCAATAGTTAGAAGTGTAAGTCCAATTAAATGTCATATTGACCATAACCTGCACTTTTTTTCATTATTGAAATACATTGTTTATTAGAAATCAGATGTATTAGCTATAGTAGTTTGTTGCCTAAAAAGCCTACAGTGCATAACAACTTCAGGCTTACAAGGCACAAAGATTAATCCAATAATACACAACAGACCATCTAGCCCCACTACTCTATCTCACACATATACAATAACAATAGGCCCACATATTATAACCCATGTGTGCTGACGTGATATGAATTTTCTACACCCACAAAGCTACGGTGCATAGCTGCTCTGCAAAAAGATCAGTCCAATGATACATGAATACCTTAAGTATATACAACTCAGTATATACTAACTTACTAAGTACTCTACAGTGTCAATTATTTGGAGGTCCATACTAATGTTCACAAATAATTTATTATGTGCCACTAAGAAGACTATATCAAACACATGTTTCATGCCACATACATACAACATAGAAGGAGATAACCACCATAAAAATGTAGTTCAAAAGGATGGCCTATAGAAACACTACATTGATATACTTAAATTTTGTTTCTCTAAAGTATGCATTTGTGGTCAAAGGATTTAATGCGACTCCCCTCAAAAAAGAATTTATTTATTCATAAAAATGTCCATTTAACAGGTCAAAAGTTACAGCCTGGTGTGCATTTACCGATTAAAAGGTTAACTGCAGTCTGCCCATGGAAGAATTCCATCAATTCGTCCAAGAATCCTATCCTATATGAATAGAACTTAAGCAGGATCCTAGGCTAGTTAGGTTCATGGTTATTTGCAAGCCCAATCCATGATAGGTTCTCGGCAGAGCTCTCCTGCCGATGACCTCGCTGGTCAGATTGTACTTACAGCTGAAAGCTGATGAAGAATGATAAGAGTACATCGAGGTCAAGTTAGCTGGTATTGTGCAGAGCTAACCAGCCAGAAAATTCCTAAGCATATAAGTTATCGTGATGAAGTGATCCCATGCCTAACAATTCTCAAGAGAAAGGTAAGCCAATGATCAAGAGAATGCCCGCTAAGAGAGGATTGTGGTCATGCAAGTATAGGGGACCCTCACAATCAATACTGTAGCTGTCTAACAAGTAACTTTGGAGCACTATTCAAGGAGACAGAACTTTAACTTCAGTAATTGTTGTCTACCAATATTATGACTTACTAATGAACTAAGAAAAAAACATTGGCATATTAAGGTTCTAACCTAGTGGAAAACATAAGGTCAAGTTTGCATCCCAACATTTGATAATGATAGGTGGCATGTCCCAGCATTTCATTGGCACAGTACATCACTAGTGGCAAAATATGAAACGTGAAATTAGGACATATCTCAAATGACTGCTGCAGAGCACTTGTGCGAAGGCCATGAGATGAAATTTAACAATGTCTATATGTTTCAGAAAGGAAAAAGGGGAGTACAGTAGCAGGAAGCTCAACCAAATCAAGACAACAAATCAGAATGCCATCGCACAAAACACTTTTGCTAAGATAATAAAATCAGTAAGCATACAATACTATGAATATCACAAAATTCAAGAGTGGTATTGACTAATGAATAGGAAAATTAGAATGCAAGACGCATCTGTTAGATCAACATATCTTCAATTCTTACCAAGACAACTCAGAAGGTCTTGCTCTAAAAAAGACAATGCTGACTAGCAAGGTTGCCTGGGTATGAGGGTATGCCTGGTACAGGACAGAGTATGAGGGTATGCCTGGTAAGTGCACCTCTTCTAAGTTTTAGAGCGCATTTTCCCTCATCTATGTGCATGCAAGCACTCTTTCACTCACCTAACCCTCCTCCTATCCTAGCATGCGCTTTCTCCCATCTTTTTCCCCTATTTTCCCTATTCCTCACTTGTATTTCCTCACACCTCACATATTCCCTCACTCCCATGCACAAACCTTCTTCTCCGCTTTAGTTCACACACCTTACTCCTCTTAGACTATCACGCGTGGGATTGATGTGCTTTTCTCACACCCACTTCTCCTAGTTCGCATGTGCTTCCTCATTCCTTGCTCTTTCTTTCTCTCTTCATGCACACACACTCCTTTACCTTCCTCCTATAGCCTCCTATGTGTCCTCTTGGATCTCCTTGGGTAAAGTGCGCCTCATTCTCTATATATTGGATGTTCTACATGGGTTTTTGGTCGGATTTTTGTGGCAGCAGCAGATACTACTCTTCTTTTCTCTCTCTCTCTCTCTCTCTCTCTCTCTCTCTCTCTCTCTCTAGCCACTTTCTCTTGAGCAAGGGTGATCATTGTACCGGTTGTATACTTGTTGATTGTGGCACAATCAACCCTTTGACAAGCCTATAATAAAAAAGTTTTGTGTTTGTTTCCAAACCTTCCTTCTTGTTGGTGTTTTGTTTAATTCTTGCAAATTGATTAAATAGTTCATACTATTCATTGTGGTTTTAATCAATCTTTTGAGTAGTTTCTTTCCTTCTTTCTTCTATCTTTCTTGTGCTAACACTGTAGGATCCCTCCAAACAAACAAAATTATCTTTTCCCCACGTCTTGGGCAGTTTTAACACGCTGTTCTAGACATTTCAGTTGTTATTTTTTGTCATAAATTGCAGAAAATCAGACCTTAAGACAGCAGCAAATCACCCTAGGGACTCCCCCCTGAGGCTGGCAAGAACCAGCCCAAATGGAGAGGGGTCTAGCCCGTGACAATTTAGGGCTTTTCTCCTTTAATTAGCCTCTCTTTCATCACTGTTTTTTCAGATTTATCAGCTCAATTGGAGGGTGAAAAAGTGTGCTAACAGTGAGCAACTGGAAGAACTAGAAATGAAGTATGTCTCCATAAAATAGGAGGTGTAGGAACAAACTATAGTCAGGGTTATTGTGGCTCTTGAGATTCTTCAGGCATATTGCCAAAAAAAAGAGGAGATGTTGAGACTCATAACTGTTAGTAACAGAATCACATGAAACCAAAACCAACCCAAATTTTGCATTGAAGAAAGAGGTGGACATCACTAGGGTAGCCAAGAGAGGCACAGCCCTAAGGAGAGAAATGAACCCTAGCACAAGTGTGCTAGAGAGAGAAATAATCCAAGCACAAGATAGATCAAACAAAAAACAAGAGAGCACAATGCTTTGTATAAAGAATGAATGAATGATCACGATGTGTGAAAACACAAATAACGGTTGTGTAATACACAATGTTATCCCCATTTTGTGGGATAACTAAGGAGATGATATCTCGAGGCCCTCAGGTTGCAGATATGGAGTGCCAAGAGACCACTTGACTAGCAGTGTCCACTTGCACATATGGAAGCCCGCTCTATCACCATAGTTTGGATCCATCGTCAGTGCATTCACCACACCAGCTAGCTTTTGGAAGGCACAAGGGTCTTGCCCCATGCAGTACAAGTCGGGTATTGTGGCAGGTAATCACCCTAATATTTGAGGCATTTAAGCATGTTGTATTTAAGTTGCTTTTGATTATAGAACACATGCTTGGACATTATGTTTTTGACCTTGTTTCACCTTGGAGAGTCATCGATTTCCTAGTGAGTAGCCAACTTCTGGGGAAGGGATGCAATTGGGGGTCCCTTGATGGGTCATCGTACCATTCCCAACCATACTTATCACTTTCGGCTCATTGCATTCCCATTACATTGCCCTCTTCTAGGCCCTTTGACTTTAGTGACCCAAGAAAGGCATGTACCTCATTTCATGGGAAGAGGGGGCTGAAGGCCCAGGGGGATGGTGGCTGGCAAAAGATAAAAGCATAAAATATAAACCTTCTAGATGCTCGCCCAGACAGGTCTTGAGAACGATGAATTGCTTCTCTCAAAAGAATTGAAGGCCTGTAAAAGATCAAAAACATATTAAATATCCCGCTTGAATGAAAGACTAACACTAATGCGTTACAACGCTTTGATGGTTTACCCCTATGGCACTTCGTGGACCTCTTCTTTCAAGTGACACTATGTTACTGCCCCCCAAGCTAATCGATTCACTATTGGGAGTGCACACGTGTTTGGATCATTAATTAATTAATAAATGGCAATAGATGGGCTTGGAAAAAGGTTGCATTGAAGAAGAAGGTGCAGCACACCCTCTACAAAGGCACCCATAAATGAGATAATACGAGCCCTTGTGTGTCATGAAACTCATTGACCTATGAAGTCTAACCCCCTATCCACCTCATCATCCACTACATGACTTTGAAGGGGCATCCTTGGGAGCATCCCTTACTTGAGGGTTTTGGTCTACCCAATACAACTTTTATGACACCCCTCCCATACCTAAACTTGGTCAATTGTATGTTGTTGATTGCAGCTTCATGAGACATTCTCCAGGTTGTTCTCCTCTGGACTGAATTGAGACGATCTGTTAGAGAGCCCACATGATGGGTGTGTCATATTCCTCTGGACTGAGTTGAGATGATGTGTGGTCTCTTGTCGCGCTCCTCTGGACTGAGTCGAGATGACTTGAGATGGTCTCTTGTCAGACTCCTATGGACTTAGTTGAGTCAACTTGAGTTGGCTCTCCAGATGGTACTCCTATGGACTTAGTTGAGTTGATTTGTTGAGAGTGACGTCCCTGTGGCTCAGCACAGATGGACGTGTCCCTAGTGGTTGAGCACTAGAGGATTTGTAGATCCCTTGCTATATTGTCTAAGAGTAAGATTTACTATGTAACCCTAATTGTGTAAAGGGTACAAGTCGGCCCCACCATGTAAAGATAATTAATATTGTGTAAAGATTAATTATATTATTCAGTTGTACAGGTCAGCCCTATTGTGCCAATAGACACATCCTTTTGATGTGCTAGGTCTTGTATAAATAAGAGTAGATCCCCATTGTGGATCTCACACTCTTTCTCTCAAGCTAGTTGTACGGCTGAAGTGCGCACTTCTCTTAGGCGCAAGTTTCAAGGTCAAAGAGCACCCTCTTGTGTGCTCTGGGGTTTATGGTGTGGGGGATCTTCTCTTGACTCTATAGCAAAGGATTGTTGGGTTTTTTCCCTTGATTGAGAAGGGTTTTCCCAGGATAACTTCTTGTGTTCTTGTGCATGGTTATTCTTCTTGTGATCTTGGTTACTGCAGCTATTGTATATGGTATTGTTTCATTGTTTATGGTTCAAGTACATGCTAAATTGAAATAAATGACATGTGCATGAGCTAAGCATCAAAATTCAACATGGTATGAGAGCAAAGTTCCTGAAAGAACCATTGCACAAGCCCTCCAACACCTTTCCAATCCAGCCGTCACCTTCATGCTGCAACTACAAAAAAAAACGGCCCTCTTCATTTTGCTAGTTTTTTGCACTTGCCCCTTGAACGTTGGGCCTAATTCTTTCACAGTTGTGTACGGCCTCCTTCAACACACCTCCTGCAACTCTCAGATTGTAAATCAGAGAAATTTTGATTTTTGGCCCTTAGGGTTTCTAGGGTTTCTGCAATGCATTGAAGGATTTTTGCAGCTCACCAAGGTTCTTCTGACTTTCAAAGGCTTATTGTTGGCAGTCATAAGTCCAACGAAACCTAGGGTTTCTAGCCTAGCCTAGCCATTAGGTTTTCTAGCCTAGTCGTTAGGGTTTGTGAAGAATCTGCAAGCCATGATGAACAGAACTTTGGTGGAAGATAGGCTTGATGGATCAAGCAACTTCAGCTCCTGGAAATCAAGACTACAAATCACTCTAAAAGAGAATGACCTATTAGGTTTGATAGAAAAGACTCTACCAGAAACAACAACCGATGAAGAGAAGGCTGATTGGAAGGCAGACGATGTCAAAGCAAGGAAGACAATCATCTATTCAGTAAGAGATCATCTACTACCTCGTATTGCTACCTTGAAGACAGCTTATGAAATGTATGATGCATTGAAGATGTTTGAGAGCAACAACACAAATAGAGCTCTTACATTGAAGCATCAGCTTCAAAATATCANAGGGTTTTGGTCTACCCAATACAACTTTTATGACACCCCTCCCATACCTAAACTTGGTCAATTGTATGTTGTTGATTGCAGCTTCATGAGACATTCTCCAAGTTGTTCTCCTTTGGACTGAATTGAGACGATCTGTTAGAGAGCCCACGTGATGGGTGTGTCATATTCCTCTGGACTGAGTTGAGATGACGTGTGGTCTCTTGTCGCGCTCCTCTGGACTGAGTCAAGACGACTTGAGATGGTCTCTTGTCAGACTCCTATGGACTTAGTTGAGTCAACTTGAGATGGCTCTCCAAATGGTACTCCTATGGACTTAGTTGAGTTGATCTGTTGAGAGTGACGTCCATGTGGCTCAGCACAGATGGACGTGTCCCTAGTGGTTGAGCACTAGAGGATTTGTAGATCCCTTGCTATATTGTCTAAGAGTAAAATTTACTATGTAACCCTAATTGTGTAAATGGTACAAGTCGGCCCCACCATGTAAAGATAATTAATATTGTGTAAAGATTAATTATATTATTCGATTGTACAGGTCGACCCTATTGTGCCAATAGACACATCCTTTTGATGTGCCAGGTCTTGTATAAATAAGAGTAGATCCCCATTGTGGATCTCACACTCTCACACTTCATTGTAACTTTCTCTCAAGCTAGTTGTACGGCTGAAGTGCGCACTTCTCTTAGGCGCAAGTTTCAAGGTCAAAGAGCACCCTCTTGTGTGCTCTAGGGTTTATGGTGTGGGGGATCTTCTCTTGACTCTATAGCAAAGGATTGTTGGGTTTTTTCCCTTGATTGAGAAGGGTTTTCCCAGGATAACTTCTTGTGTTCTTGTGCATGGTTATTCTTCTTGCGATCTTGGTTACTGCAGCTATTGTATATGGTATCGTTGCATTGTTTATGGTTCAAGTACATGCTAAATTGAAATAAATGACATGTGCACGAGCTAAGCATCAAAATTCAACATGGTATGAGAGCAAAGTTCCTGAAAGAACCATTGCACAAGCCCTCCAACACCTTTCCAAGCCAGCCGTCACCTTCATGTTGCAACTGCAAAAAAAATGGCCCTCTTCATTTTGCTAGTTTTTTGCACTTGCCCCTTGAACGTTGGGCCTAATTCTTTCACAGTTGTGTACGGCCTCCTTCAGCGCACCTCCTGCAACTCTCAGATTGCAAATCAGAGAAATTTTGATTTTTGGCCCCTAGGGTTTCTAGGGTTTCTGCAATGCATTGAAGGATTTTTGCAGCTCACCAGGGTTCTTCTGACTTTCAAAGGCTTATTGTTGGCAGTCATAAGTCCAACGAAACCTAGGGTTTCTAGCCTAGCCTAGCCGTTAGGTTTTCTAGCCTAGTCGTTAGGGTTTGTGAAGAATCTGCAAGCCATGACGAACAGAACTTTGGTGGAAGATAGGTTTGATGGATCAAGCAACTTCAGCTCCTGGAAATCAAGACTACAAATCACTCTAGAAGAGAATGACCTATTAAGTTTGATAGAAAAGACTCTACCAAAAACAACAACCGATGAAGAGAAGGTTGATTGGAAGGCAGACGATGTCAAAGCAAGGAAGACAATCATCTATTCAGTAAGAGATCATCTACTACCTCGTATTGCTACCTTGAAGACAGCTTATGAAATGTATGATGCATTGAAGATGTTTGAGAGCAACAACACAAACAGAGCTCTTACATTGAAGCATCAGCTTCAAAATATCAAGTTGGCGAAAGCTGACACCATTTCCACCTTCTTCATGAGGATCTCAAAGATCAGAGATCAGCTAGGTGCCATTGGAGAAACCATAACATACAGAGAACTTTTCATGACTACTCTCAATTCTCTTCCAAGACATTGGGAACCATTTCTTCAAAGTATCAGTGGAAGAGCAGATCTACCTGAGTTTGATCGTCTATGGACAGACTGCACCCAGGAGGAAACCAGACTTATAGCCAGAGGAGTGCAAGACTCCCATCATGATGACAATCAAGCTCTTGCTTCTCATGCAAACAAAGGCAGAAGGAATAGAAGAAGTTTCAACAAAGCATTCAAAGACAAGAAAACTTCATCATCTTCAGGTCATGAACATAGAAAAGACAATTCAAAGATTCAGTGTTTCAAATGTGACAAGTATGGACACATTGCAAGAAATTGTCCTACCAGGAAGAAAGGAAGACAACATGCATCCACTGCAGATGTTGATCCAGAACCACATCAGAGAGATGAAGACATAAAAGATGAAGCATTCTTCTTCATATCAGCACTCTCAAGTACGGTTCCTACAGATAGTGATATTTGGTTAATTGACAGTGGTGCTTCCAGACACATGACTGGATACAGAGAACATTTTACAGACCTTTTTGAGAAAGAGTCTCGTCTACATGTTGTACTTGGTGATAATGCCAGATATACTGTGAAAGAAGTTGGAACTTCTACCTTCCAACTAGATTCTCACATACCACTTCAATTAAGTGAGGTACTATATGTACCTGGGATGAAAAGAAACTTTGTCTTTGTTTCTGCCTTAGAGGATAAAGGCTACAAGGTTACCTTCTCTGAAGGAAAATTTCTTTCATGGCACAAGAACTCACACATGGATTATGCCCGGGGGATTGGTTTTCGAGAAAACACTTTGTACAAATTGACTGTCCGACCAGTCCAAGCCCTGTTACATGATACTATCAACTTGAGCGAGCTATGGCATACGAGACTTGGTCATTTACATTACAGAGCCCTTCCTGCTCTGGGGAAGATGGTAACAGGCCTTCCAGAGATACATGTTCAACATAATGGCATTTGCAGAGGTTGTGCTCTTGGCAAGAATGTCAAGGGGTCCTTCTTGAGCAGTGACAGTAGATCCATGGGGATCTTAGACTTGATACATACAGATGTTTGGGGACCCATGACTGTTGCTTCCTTGAACGGATATTTGTACTATGTGCTCTTCATCGATGATCACTCTTGAAAGACGTGGATTTACTTCTTGAAGACCAAGGATGGAGTCCTTGCGAGATTTTAGGAGTTTAAAGCTCAGGTTGAGAACCTGACCGAGAGGAGGATCAAGGTGCTAATATCAAATAATGGAGGAGAGTACACCTCCATGGATTTCAGTGATTTCTATATTGAGGCAGGGATCAAGAGGGAGTACACCGTTCCTTATAACCCTCAACAAAATGGGGTTGCAAAGAGGAAGAACATAACCATTATTGAGGCAACCAAAGCAATGATACATGATCAGAATCTACCTATAATTCTATGGCCAGAAGCATCCATGATAGTTGTGTATGTTCAGAACAGGAGTCCTCGTCAGATTATGAAGAATATGACTCCCGAAGAAGCTTTCACCGGAGTGAAGCCTGAGGTTGGACACTTCAGGATATTTGGGTGTCCAGTATACATTCATGTACCCAAGGAAAAGAGGACCAAGATAGACCCTTCAGGGAGAAAGGGCACATTTGTGGGGTACAATGAATCTTCGAAGGCATATCGGATATACATCCCTGGTCAGAGACAGATCGAGGTTAGCAGAGATGTCACCTTTGAGGAAGAGATAGCCTTTCGAAGATCCAGAGAATCTCAGATGGAGATTGACAGCGAGAAGAATGAAGAGACAATACCTTCTCCCCCTTCAGCAGTTCAGAGGGAGAGAGTTACCGATCCAATTGATCCCATAGCTCCAGTTGATGTTCCGAGAGACATTCCAGTAGGCCATAAGAGGCTTGCTTGGGCTCGACAGACTCTGCAGGAAGCAGAGGGACATGCAACTCCTCGTGGCACATTCCGAGAGAGCAAGAGACCATAGAGATTTTCAAGCTATATTTCAGCTATGAGCCACATCATTGATACTGAGCCTTCTTGTCATGGAGAAGCAGCAGGTCAGCAGGTTTGGCAAGATGCCATGACCGAAAAGTATCAGTCCATCATGAAGAATGATGTGTGGGATATTGTTCTGAGACCGAAAGGGAAGTCTGTAATGACTTCCAAGTGGATCTATAAGATCAAACATGCAGCTGATGGAAGTGTCGAGAAGTACAAAGCGAGATTTGTGGCTAGAGGATTCTCTCAGGTGGAGGGTGTTATCCCCGATTTCTAGGGATAACTAGGAGATCATGTCTCGAGGCCCACA
>JASDQU010012209.1:156063-166798 GCA_032191745.1 Picea mariana
CATTCTCATGAAATTTTTTAGAAATTCCCCTTCAGAAGGGATAGAAGAAGCTGCTTCTTCTCCTTTTGGTGAAGACATCCTTCCTCTTCTTGAACCAATCTCTGGATCAAACTCTTCAAGTTCTCCTTCACCACGCTGAAGCTTGGATCTTGTTAACAAAAACTCAAAAATGCATTGGTTAACCTCGCTCTGATACTAACTTGATCTGATAATTAACTTGATCTAAAATTCAAGATCTTTAACCATTATTTGCATCTGAATTTTTAACTGTTAAACACCTTTGTAATGCAAAATTAAAGAACATCCATCAAGCACATGAGCACATCAACATGTAAGCAAACCATCCATGAACAAGAATTGGTAACGAAGTTCACCAGACCCCCTGGCTACGTCTCCGGGCCACTTTCCAAATGGGAAGGCTGATAGATTAAGTATTCAAATGCTTACAAAGTGAATTCTAAATTCTGTCAGTCATATACAGTAACAGACTTCAACAACATCTGCAAGATGAAATTTCGAGACTTTCAAGTATGAACATGAATACCTTTCTGTGTATCCGAAAGATTTTGTGAGCACTTTTCTATCTGGATGCCTGAATGCAAAAACTGAAGCTGGATCTGGAATCCTTGTGAAAAACCGAGTCTTTTGAGTATAAACTCGATATATTTCAGAACTGGACTCAGAGTGCCCTTCTTGGCACAATTCCCAAAATCTATCTCTGATCTGTACGACCCCGGGATGCGTGCAAATCCAAAACCACCTCGATTTGCATGCAAATTCACCTTGGGATACATGCAAAACCACCTTGGTCTACATGCAAAACCACCTCGGTCACTATGCAAAACCACCTCGATCACTGTGCTAGTCTCTGTCTGCAAAAGATCCTCCTCGGGATCCGTACCCATGGCTCATTTAAATAATGGGAAAAAACCCAAAAGGGGGGCGTGGGCCATAGGCCACGCACCCACCCAAATCCCACCAAATTCGGCAATTTTTAAAGCTATTCCGCCACCTCTTGCCACGTTTCATGGCGGTGGCGTGTTGGTAGATGTGGTGGTTAGGGGGGCGGAAGTCCCGGGGTCAAACCCGCGGGCTTCTCCTCCCACCGCATATGTGATATGGTATGGCACGATTATGGTTTGGATATATGTTTTGAATTTGGATATAAGTTATGGTTTGGTGCATTTATAACATATGGTTGGTCTTTGGTTTATGGCAAAGCTTGTGGAGGCATATGGTAAGGTTTCAATCTAACACTTAGATACCAAGGGGGGGGCCTCGGTGTTGGCAAGGTTGAGGGCTAATCCCTTGACCACCCCCCTTTTTCCCAACCATGGGGTCATGGTGGCCTTATCCTAAGGTCTTGGGTTCGATTCCCATAGCCCCAAATTACATTTTTTAACCATTTCCAACCATTTTTCACCATTTTAACCATCTTTGATGAAACTTCAACTGCTGATATCTTCGTCATTTGGAGGCCGTTTTTCCCGAAACGAACGTCACCGGAAAGCTGCTGACGAGATATTCCACTTTGTAAGCTTTAATTTTCATTTTTAAAACTTTAAATCTATCGGATTGTGAGATGATCCACCTGGATCACATACACATACACATACTTGTAACTATACATAGTTTAGAAGAAAGAGTTTGCGAAATAAATATTTCTCAAAGAGATACCAATTTTCTTTATAATTGTACAATGATGTTTTCTAGTTAATACAAAAAAAAATAATGTTTGGAAGGGTTTCTTCTACCAAGATATGTAGTGTCTTTTGTTTCTAATTGGCTAAGAGCTTGTCTTCCTATGATGTAAGGAAACAAGTTAATGGCCCAAGACCAAGAGGCATCTGGAAGGAGTGGAAGTCTTCCCCCTTACTGAACACTAGCGGTTCATTTCAAGTGGTGTGGTTTCCTTGAATAATGGTGATGAGTCAATCCACATTCGTGGATAGCATCCAGTGATGGTTGTCCTCACAGTTGATTGAAAACTGAGTTATGAGAATTTTTTCCACCTTCAAAAAATATATGTAGTGTCTTATAATTTGATTTCAGTTGTCACTTGTTTATGTTTTGCACTTTAAATATGTTTAGTTTGTAACATGGTATTTGTTGGACCATGTTGATCTGAAAATCCTTATATGTCAAATTAGTTCTTAAGCAGAGACTAACATCTGACTAGATTCGGGAAATTATGATCGTTATGATTATTTGCAAAATATCATGTGAAAACACTTACTTATCCATAAACTTCATTAACTGATAATAACTTTAGGAAATAAAAATGTGAACATGGAGAGAAATATTAGCAACAAAGATCAAGACACATTACACACATTGATAACGGATTTCACCCATCTCGGGCTACGTCTCCGGGTCCACTTCAAAATGAGAGACTGCTCTATTAATTCTCAAATGATTGATACAATAATGACTCTAACTTGTGTTTTTACATTGAATTTATCTGCTTCTCAAACTTAGATGTGACTATCAAAATCAACTTTGTCTAAAAAAACTGAAACTTTTGACTGTAGACACCCTATACTTCTCTCAAAGAATCCCAAAGCTCAAAATCTCATGAGAATAAACTCTTGGCATGAAAAATGATGCAAAAACCCTCTCTTGGCACAAAAATCCATACAAAACGAACTCAAACCAAGTTCTTACATGGACCTCTTGTGTTTGTTTTTTCTGCAAATAACTTCATTAACTGATAATAACTTTAGGAAATAAAAACGTGAACATGGAGAGAAATATTAACAACAAAGATCAAGACACATTACACACATTGATAACGGATTTCACCCATCTCGGGCTATGTCTCCGGGTCCACTTCAAAATGAGAGACTGCTCTATTAATTCTCAAATGATTGATACAATAATGACTCTAACTTGTGTTTTTACATTGAATTTATCTGCTGCTCAAACTTAGATGTGACTATCAGAATCAACTTTGTCTAAAAAAACTGAAACTTTTGACTGTAGACACCCTATACTTCTCTCAAAGAATCCCAAAGCTCAAAATCTCATGAGAATAAACTCTTGGCATGAAAAATGATGCAAAAACCCTCTCTTGGCACAAAAATCCATACAAAACGAACTCAAACCAAGTTCTTACATGGACCTCTTGTGTTTGTTTTTTCTGCAAATGGTCGGGCGCATAGTTTATATAGGGGAAGTTGGAGGGTTGAACTCCACCTGACCCCTATATGCTCGGATGGGAATATGGGAATTTAATACAACATAAATATAAATTTGTTGGTTGAGTTAACAATTGGGTGCACGTGGTGCAATGGTAGACACATATTGTTAAGTCGTTGGTGGGTATGTAGGGCAGAGGTCACGAGATCAAGCCCTGCGGCCTCCCCTTTTGGTAGATTGTTATACAACTATAACTTTAAATAATATATTCTTGCAATCCGTTACAATAACTACCATGTGGTCTAGTGGTAAGGTGTTCACTTATCAAGATGAAGGTTATAGGTTCGATTCCCTTTTGAGCCAACAAAATTTTATACCCTTCGGACCAACTGAGCCTATCAGAGAGTGCCACATGACACTCTCTGATTGTTCCACATCACCTTGATTGTACACTTGTCAGCTGACCTGTCAGCGCACCATGTCACCTCGACTGTACATTTGTCAGCTGCAAGTCATTGGTCCAATCACTTTCCACATCAACACCTGTTGTACATGCCACCTATCAGCCTACCATGTGTCGTCTGTACTGCCATGTCATCCTTAAATATTTCCACATGTCATCCTTTCAATGATGCCACATGGCATCCATACAATCCACGTGTCATGTCTGTACAATGTCCATATAATGCCACGTGTCACCTCCTAGTGACACCATGTGTCCATTTGTGATGTTGCCACGCCATGTGACTGTATTTTCCGTACTGCTATGTGGGAGCCTGTCCTTTGCCATTTTGTCTTGTTTTTTTCGAACTTCAAAAGGCCATAACTTCCTCATACGACGTCCATTTGAGGCCATTCAAATTGTGTTGGAATCTCTCGTCGAGATCTACACAATGAAGTCATTTTAATAAGAATCCGAGACTATCAATTTTTGAGTGTTCCAGATCCTCATCACATGTAGTGGCCAACACCTTGAACATTCTTGCAATTGTTAAGGGAAGCACTTAACACTACTAAATATATTTTAATTAAGGGTGGAAACACAAAAATGGTAAACACTTTTACTTGTTTTTGGGTGATGAACACTACAAAATTCAATGGTTCTTCAACTTTAAGTAACCAAAGCTCATATCTACTTTGAAAATTTCACTTTGCAATACAAATAAGATTTGTAGAGATTTGTGTTCCCCTCATATGCATATTTAAATATATATATATTTTATGGACGTATAGTAGGACAAATCTGTAGTTTACTAACTACAGATACTTTAAAATTTGAGGATAGTGAGGGGAAGAGTCCAATGGTTTTTGTGATTTTTCTTTTTTGAGATTTTGACGATATTGACTCTTTCATTTCAATTAATTTTGATATTAGTGAATTTCTTAACCCAACAAAAAAATTATTGAAAAATAATAATTCTTAACGAAAATATGAAATTTTTATAGTTACAAATTAGATTCCAAGGATAATCAATGGGTGTAGGTTCAACATAGGATCTTCAAAAATTGTAGAGGTCTTCCATTGCTGAAGTAGTGGGTTTTTGAAAATGGGAGAAACCTTGATTTCTATGGTTAACCAAAAACTCTCAACCAAGAGTATTAACCACACACTCTTGACTAAGAGTTGAAATAAATTCTCCACCAAGAGTTGTTTTTAACTCTCCTTTAAGGATTTTTTTAAGTTGGTGTAGATTTAATTAAAACATATTTTTAGCCAAGAGTTCTATATATACCCTGAGTGAAAATAATATTACTACCAATCTCACCATTGATTTAGCTCTGAAAAGAAAAGATAAAGGAACAAAGTGAAAAAATGGTTATTGGGAAACAAATAAGATATGCAATGGAACTCTTGGAAAAACATAAAGCTTTTGAATTTTTATATTGAATTTGGTGTTGGGCTATTGGAATTTGGCTTCTCACTCATGGAATTTCATTGATTTGGCTTTGATATTCTTAATTCTTTGACCATGGGAAGCCAAAAGAGTTGCAAGAGAAAATATGATTACAAGAGAGTTTATAAAGTGACACGAAATGAGAAAAAATGTGAATACATGAAGTAGAGAAGAGAAAATACATTGGGATTAACAAATGTGGAGGCACATGGCAAGGAGGAAATGAGCTTCATGGATGTTGAGATACTAGCTAATGACATGAATGAACAAACCTTCACAACATAAGAGAGTTCTCTAAACAAGTCAATGGAATGAACAAGCCACCATGCAAGGTATTCACAACACAAGAGGGTTGTCTCAACAAGTCAATTTTGATATGAGCATCATTGGTGGGTCTAGATTTTTTTTTTTTGAATATATATATATATAGGAAAACCTTGTGGGGAAACCCAATGAATGCTTCTCCACAATCATGAATGCCATCCTAAGTAAACCTGTTTGCATAAAATAGTATGCCTAACATAGGGGTATTTGAACCAAGCACATGCTGAAACAAAACTATCCAAATGCTCAAAAATATTGGTGACAACCAATTGAGCTAACCCATTATGCTAAAAATTAAATATATATTTACTTGTTTATTGCAATTTTTATGTATGTATAAATTTCTTTTTGTTTGAAAGTAATTGAAATATATTGAAAACATACACAATTAATGAAGAAATTTGAGGCTCTTTAAGGCTTCTACACAGGTTTGTCTTTAACTCTATTTTGGGACTGTTTGATGGTATCCTATAGGTATGGTTTAGGACATATTTAAAGTTGCATTCATGACTGATTTACTGCTCGTTTAATGGTGTTGTTGCAAGGTTTATTTAGGAAGTTTTTGTTGTCCACAATTAGATCTTTACCATGCCATTAAAAAAACAAATACACCTCTATATATTTAACACTCTAAATGTTGATAATAAACACAATCATACCATAGATATATACTCAGATATTTTTGGTCAAGACCCTAGAAAAATCCTCATGGGGAAAACTAATGAGGAGGAATTTATTCAGGAGCTTTAAAGAAGAATTAAAGTAAAGATTCAAAGCTAAAAAACAACCAACTTATCTCAAGTTGTCAGCTCAAAAATTCCCTTGAAGGTCAAGTCACTGTTCTCCTAGAAACACATACCCTTTCTTCCTCAACAACAACGCTGTCCTTTCAACATTTAGCAGACAACCTCATGGGAAAAGTGCCCAGCATCAGACCTATAGCTTCCTAGGAATCCATGCCCTCCTTCTCCTACAACAAATGCGCCCAACAAGTGCGCCCTTTCTTCCTTCTCCTTGCACCCTGTTAATATTATGGTAACTTCGGGAGGTATGAACCTCTATTGTGACCTATGACGAGATTAGAATACTCCAGAAGGAAACAAAGAAATGAAGGAAACCCTAGATAAGTTGTCGGCTGTAGAAATATATTTAAAATGAATTTATTAGTACCCAGAAGGAGAAGTCGGCCCCAGTAAGACTGCCCAGACTACTATAAATACAGGGTGCCAGTTCTCATTATTCACATCTCAACAGTTGTAGAGAGAACTAGATCTGCGCAGGTGTAGTAGCAGCTTGTGCGCAAGTTTTTGGGAAGGTGTGCGCTAGCCTCTGGGTGGGATTATCTGATTATCTTGGTTTATATTATTGCCTGGTGCATTAGCCTCTCTTGGCTATTGGATTGCTACCAAGATTCTCTTCTCTGTCAAGGTCAAGGTGCTCGAAGGGTGGATTCGGCTTATGTTTGGGTGACGAGGGTATCATCAATGGTAAAACGAGCACAATCTTCTATATTCTAACAGGTTATGGGCCCACACCCCCTTCATTCATCCTAAAACGCTGGAAGGAAACATAGCCGGTAGATATTGAGCTCGCCGAAGAACTGCCGCTAGGGTTACTAGCAGGAGCAACTTCCAAAACACTGCAACTAGGGTTACTAGCAGAAGCAGTTGCAGAAACCCTAAATCTCTGATTTGACACCTTGTGATGGAGCATCTCTTGGCTCTCTTAGAAGACATAAATGACGAAGTTGAAGTTTTGGATCAAGGCATGACCAGTTACCAGTCAACCAAAGATATGTGTGAAATAATCAGTCTTTTACACTACTCAGCACTTACTGGGACGATTGAAGATGACATGTCGATAATCAATAGTGGAGCTTCCAGACACATGCGGGAGATCAAGCCAAACTCTCAAATATAAATGAAAGAAAGACATCGTACAAAGTGGAGCTTGGAGAAAAAAGTACTTACCCCGTCGAAGGATTTGGACAAGCCTCCGTCAAATTGGAATCAAGTAATCATGTTCACTTAAGCAATGTTTTATATGTACCTGTTTTAGAAAAGAATCTTGTATCAACATCATGTTTAGAAGACAAAGGAAACAAAATAGCCTTGATGGATGGAAAGGTGTTATCATGGGATAAGAATTCCAGCATAGAGGATGATAGGGTTATTGGAAGTCGCAAAGGAAATATGTATAGACTACTAGAACAAAATGAAGAATCTCTAGTACATGATGAAGTCAACCCTAATGAGCTTTGGCATATAAGGTACACTCATATCAATTATCAAGCATTACCTTTTCTCAGAAAAATGGTTGAAGGAATACCAGAATTGAAATCTACACATGAAGGAATATGCAAGGGATGTGCCCTTGGGAAGAATATCAAGAAACCATTCCCAAGCAGCAACAACAGATCCAAGGAAATCCTAGATCTAATACACTCAGATGTTTGCAGTCCAATGCTAGTCAGATCTCTAGGAGGATCTCTTTACTACATAATCTTCATAGATGACTACTCAAGAAAGACGTGGCTATACCTACTGAAATCAAAAGATGAAGTATTCAGCAAGTTCCAAGAATTCAAGGCAGAAATAGAAAACCTCATGAACAAGAAGATCAAGACATTAAGAACAAATAATGGAGGAGAATACACCTCAAAGGAGTTCGTTGCATTCTGCAAATCGATAGGGATTAGGAGGGAGATGACTGTTCCTCATAATCCTCAAAAAAATGGTGTAGTAGAAAGAAAGAACAAATCTATCGAAGAAACGATAAAATCCTTATTGAACGATCAAGGTCTATCCATATTTCTATGGGGAGAAGCAACAATGATGGCAATATATGTACAAAAAAAAATGCCTCATCGTATATTGAAGGTCATGACACCAGAAGAAGCCTTCTCAGGTAAGAAGCCTAATGTGGAAAACCTAAGATTATTTGGATGTCTAGTTTACTCTCATATTCCCAAAGACAAAAGAAATAAACCAGAACCCTCAGGAAAGAAGGGGATATTCATGGGATATAGTGATTCATCCAAAGCCTACAGAATATATATTCCAGAACAACACAAGATAGATGTTAGTAGAGACATAACGTTCAATGAAAGGATGGCCTTCAGGAAATCATCAAAGAAATTATAGAAGAAGAATAACTTGAAGACCCTAATGAAGAAAACATAGAAAATGAAAATAACGAAAATGATCAACCTGATCATCCTATGGAGCCATGTGAGAAAATTGATTTAGATATCATACCAAAGACCAAGAAACGACCAGCCTGGCTTGAAGCTACATTACAAGACGCAGAAAGAATCAAGGTTCCAGAAGGAACATCCAGGAAGAGTAAAAGACAAAAAGATTCTCAAGTTATGCAACATACATAACGAAGCTTCTAGATGAAGAACCAACCACATTTGAAGAAGTCCAAAAGGGACAATGGAAAGAAGCTATGGCGGAAGAACATCAATCCATTATGAAAAATGAAGTATGGGAAATTGTACCCAGACCTAAAGAAAAATCAGTGGTAACCTCAAAATGGGTATACAAGATCAAACATGCAGCAGACGGAAGCGTGGATAAATAAAAGGCAAGATTCATGGCCAGAGGGTTCTCCCAGAAGGAGGGAGAAGATTATGATGAAACCTTTGCTCCGGTGGCTAGGTATACCTCCATCAGAGCTATCATATCTCTTGCCGCTTCCATGGGATGGAATCTACATCAGATGGATGTAAAGACAACTTTTCCAAATGGAGCAATTGAAGAAGAAGTATATATTGAACAACCTCAAGGGTTTGAGGTACATTCCAGAGATACTCAAGTTTGCAGATTGAAGAAAGCTCGACTCAAGCAAGATTCAAGGGCTTGGTATGCCAGAATGGACAACTATCTAACAAGACTTCGTTTCTCCAAGAGTCATGCAGATCCAAACCTTTATTACAAAGTCGTGAATAATGCACCTGTGATTATACTATTATATGTTGACGATCTATTCATAACAGGTGAAGAATCTCTCATTATCCAGTGCAAGAAGGAACTAGCCTCTGAATTTGATATGAAAGATCTAGGTCTCATGCATTATTACTTGGGACTAGAAGTATGGAAAAAGCATGGCGAAGTATTCCTTGGACAAGGAAAGTATGTAATAAAGATCCTTCAGAATTTTGGAATGATGGAATGTAAGTCCATGGACACTCCTCTGAATGCGGATATAAGAAAAGTGAAAGTCCCAGACTCCGATCCAATAGATCCATCTCTATATCGACAACTAATTGGATCACTAATGTATTTAGTAAATACTCGACCAGATATTTGCTTTGCTGTAAATATACTAAGTTAGTTCCAGGTGGAACCTAGACAAGAGCATTGGATAGCTACAAAGCATGTCCTAAGATATATTCGTGGGACAATAAACTATGGCTTGAGATAGACCACATCCAGTGATATCCAACTTCATGGATTCACAAACTCTGATTGGGCAGGAAGTGCAGAAGACAGAAAGAGTACTTCAGGTATGTGTTTCAGCTTGGGCTCCACTATGATATCTTGGGGCAGCAGGAAACAAAAGCCTGTCGCACTCAGCACAACAGAAGAAGAGTATATGGCAGCTTGTGAAGCATGCACAAAAGTAGTATGGCTAAGGAATTTAATCTCTGATTTATTTGATCAGATTCCAGAATCAACCATAATATATTGTGATAATCAGAGTTGTATAAGATTATCATAACATCCAGTGTTTCATGAAAGGTCGAAGCACATTGAGATCAAATACTACTTTATTCGAGATAAAGTCCAGGAAGGAGAGGTAAATCTTGAGCATATCCCCACTAATGAATAGACATTAGACATCATGACAAAACCTCTATCCAGAATTAAGTTTGCATATTTCCGAGAGAAGATGGGGATCATGGGAATAACCCCCTTAGCTGAAAGGGAAGATTCTCCAAGCTAGGAGAAAGTACTGAAAAATATTATTGAAAACATTTATTTTTTGTGACTAAATGACTCTCCAGATTAGGAGGGAGCACTGAAAATATTATTTATCTTTGTAATTGAAAAATAGTCTAGATTGGACAGATTCTTTCCTGTTCGGAAAGTGGATTGATATTTCTGATGGAAAGTGACTTCCCATTGTGGTTAACATGGGAGGTAGTCTGATTGCTGATGTATCATAGACATCGACTTCCCATTGTGGTTAACATGGGGAGTGGTCTAGGGTAGTCTCTCTTCTTTAGGGTTACTCAAGAAGACTGGCCCGCCTCGGCGGACAATTATTTCTCATTGTGGTTAACATGAGGAATGGTCTGTTTTGGAGGTTGATGCAAGACATTCTTTTCCTCTTGTGGTTAACAAAGGAAATGGTCTAGACAGTCATTCCTT
>JASDQU010012209.1:170144-210018 GCA_032191745.1 Picea mariana
CCCTATTACTACCTTCCATATGTGCCATCCTACATATCCGTTACCCAATTAAAACACTTCCCGTGACCGTTAACCACCCAGTAACAACACCATGCCATAAAAATCACCTCCAACATATTGTAAAACCCTGTTTCACCTCCTGTAACTCCATTTTCTGATACAAACATTGTGGAAACCACGTCAAACCAAGTTTTAAAGCTAACCACCACGACCTCTCATCGTCACCATGCATATTTTCCCGATGTAATTACAGTTTCGCCATTAATTTACCTCGAGCTCTATTAATTATGGCCCCCAAGGATAAATTTGCTGATACGTCTGAGAACCCAATCCTTCCCCCTTCTATCGACCTAGACCACATCCCTCTGGCGGATAAAGTCTATAAAATCATAGAGCCAAGGTGCAAATTCAACTTCTTCGAATTGCACTCATGGATAAAAGACATCTTTCTGGACCATAGTGATGAAATTGGACTATGAGAGTCCAATTTACCTCTATATATGTTCCCCCAAACTCATCATTTTCCCGAATTTTCCCTTAGATTCCAAGCTCTCTATTTGCTCGACCAAAGGGCCATTTTTTCCTCCTCTGGCGAAACCCTGTGCATAGTCACCTCTGAAGCCATTGACCAGATGCTGCAAATCTCTAGAAATGATGCAACTGTCTCGTTTTACACTGAAACCCTAAATGACCTGTACCAAAAACTCACTTTCCCCCAAAGAGCCCAAATTTTTGAGATTTTTCTTCTAGAAGACGGCCAATTTCCCAAGAAAAATCCACATGACTCATATTCCATCTTCACTGTCAAATCCAACCAGATCATTTATATGCTTTCTTTCCTGTTAGGTTATTACTCAGATGAATGGGTAGATGAACCTATTCTGGGGTTTCTATCTATATTTTCCACAAAAGAAAGAGTCTCAATTAAATTTAATTTCAGTCAATTTCTGTCTAATAAACTTCATGATCAACTATTCAGGTTTCCAACTGAAGGAATGTTCAGATATTCCTCAGTTCTGGTTTACATGTTCTTATTTTTTCAACCAGTCAGGTTTCCCTGTGCACTTCAGAAATTAAATGAGGAAGGAAACCCACAGTCAGTGACCTCATGGACCTTGTTGGTGAGGAAAAAATCAACAGAGTACAACTTCAAGGACTTCATAGACCAATTCTTTCACCCAGTTGTCTGCATGCTGAAAAAAAACACAGAGCCAAGGATCAGTGAAGAAATTCAGAGAGTCTTGCACCTTTCTGATCAAGCTAAGATAGGGGATTGGTACTTATACCAAAACCACACAAAGATAAGAGTATATGGGTGTGAGCTTCCTCACATATTTCCCAAATACCTCCCTCTGAGGAGTTTTGCACTATAATACATAAGGCAAATGGTTAATTCAGTTGAACTTCACTTTGTTGAAGTAAATAAGAAGTCCCAGCTCAGGATCAAGACTTAGATTGGACCTTTCATCTACAATAACAAATCAACATGATAAGAAGAAAATAACCTCTTGAAACAAATGAGGTATACTCTGAGTTCCACTTGGACATATGACCCATTCAATATCATATCTGAACTCATAGTCAAACAAAGAAGCACTCCTTATGTTCACACACAAAAGCCAGAGGTGGAGAAATACATGAAATAGACAAAGTGGCAGGAGAACACATTACTAGAAACAAAGGAACAACCTGACCCTATAACTGCTTCACTTACTAACACACCTCAGAAGAAAGTAGAGAAGATATCAATAAAGGTGGTTTCTCCTTCTGTCACAGGGGTATCAGCCGATGATTTCCAATATTATAGAAAGAGGGCCAAGACCAGTCATGCACCAGATTTTCTCAAGGAAGGAGAAATGCAGTGCACCATAGTCTTGGAGGGACCACACTCTTCAACCTATTAAGAAAGTTAGTTTATAGTGTCTACATCATCACCAACATCTCAAAGACACCCATACACTACTCTGACAGCTGAATCAACTCATGGGAAAACAAAGTCAAACATTTTTGACAAGTATAAATAGATCAAGTAAAAAAATGAGCTCCTTAACAACAACACCTATGCTCAGTTCTGGAAGCAGACCTCCACTACTCAACACAGAATTTTGTCAGCCTTTGACACAGAAAGAGGAAGCTTGCAATTGACATTCTTACAAGCACAAGTTCCCCATCCTAAACCAACTGTTGACTATAAGAAGACTGCCTTTGAGTTTGATGTAAAGGATGTCCATCCAGTGGACTAGATGGATATGCATATGAAGATTGATGATAATATCAAACTTGAAAAATACCTCAATGACTGCTTCTAATTTGTAGGTATCCCTGAACAATATTCAATCCCAATTAAAGCTCGAGAAGATCTCTTCTTTGGCCAAGGACAACAAAATCAAATCATTAGAAGAATTGGTGTTGAAGATTGGTTATGACCCAACAAATGTGAAGGCAATAGAGGAGTTGTTAAAAAATAAGAATGATGATATAACATCTCTGAGAAAGAAGTTGAAGCTTCCAACTACAGAATATTCACAAGCCAAAGAAATGGCTGAGACTGAAGGCCACAAAGAAGAAATGATGAAGCTAATCATGGAGCATAATGCACAAATAAGAGAAATGGAAGCAAAAATGTAAATATTTATAAAGGAAAAGTGATGCAAGAGCACCTCTCATGACAAGCGAGCCAGCGCAGAATGCAAGTGGACAGCTGGACAAGACCAACACAAATTTTTGAAAAAACACCTTGAAACTGTTGAATGGACATTAATGAGGAGATTTAATGAAGCACACTTGTAAATGTAATCGGGACCTTGAGCCATACGCTCTCTTCCTTAGTAGATAGACGACATTTAATATAGTCAGTGCAAGTAGATAGGATTTTAATTTTAGATTAGACAGTTTTAGAAGGAAAGAGGGAAACATGATATAGACACCCTCATTGTGCTTTGTAACATAATTCTGAGCATTGAGAAGAAGAGCATGCAGAGAGTTGTGTAAGAACACCCATGTACATGTCTTGAATTAATAGAAGGAAATTGATTCAAATTCATGGCGTTGTGTTATTCTCTGTGTATGTATGTTGATTGATATGCTCATAGATGTTTGCTTCCTGTTATGCATTTACTGTTATGCTGTGTATATGATTTCATGTGTTGAGATTGAAGTCTGAGAGGAAGTGGAATGAGTTTCAATTGTTTCTCTATCTGAGCAAGGATTCCTACAAGGAGTGCAGTTGAAGTCGTCCGCAAGGAGTGCGTTGACAGAAGGCTCAGATAGTTTAACTCTTGTTCTCATTCACCCATAAGTTAAATTGGGTTATAGGAGCCGTGCAAGGAGTGCGAAGGCTAAGGAAAGTCTCAGTTGTGAATCGGAGTGAAGTATTGAAGGACTGCTGCTGCAGGTGTGCGCAGAGTCGAAAGGTTCTCAGATATTTGGAAATATCTGAAGGTTGCCACAAGGAGTGCGTGCAAGGACCTTCTTTGAGGCTCTAAGTTGAGAAAAGATCTGGAGGAGTAAAGCCTTCGAAAACATTGAAGGACATTTGAAGTTTGTAGGAAAGCGGATAAATCCAAGAAGGAGTCCTTGGTTCATTTCGCGAAGTCATCAAAGGGGAGGATGGATGACCAGGATCTTGTGAAGAGGATTTGTGAAATCCCACCAGTCGTCAGATCTACCAGAGGAGAAGGGAGGTTACGGTTGCGTCCAGAGTCCAAGCTCAGAGGATTGGGGACCATCGGATTTGCACATAGTTACCCGTCAACCGTTCGATTCGACAGGAGTTGCACAGGATTTAAGTCCTCGTGAGTAGAGTGGAAACCCTGATAAGCATCGGGATATTGAGGCATCGGGGTTCACGGAATCGGGAGTCACGAGGACAAGTGATTGTGGATTTCCATAGTGGAAACCCCAAATCAACTTGAGCCGTTAATCAGTCGGGACACATGGACGAGATCGGAAGTCCATCGACACTTCGACCATCGAGACTCACGCAGGTAAGTAACTTGGGTTTTAGTATTTTGCGAGACCCGAGGATCGATCTGATCCGTACATTAGTTGGGACGCGTGTCAGAAGATCTGGTGAAGTCGGGGTTCGGAGTATCGGAAGTCTTGAGGACAGGATACCCTTGCAGTTTGGAATTACGAAACACGATATCCCGACGCCCACGAAAATAGTGTGGGCCACGAGAGTCGGTGAGGCGGACAGGGGGCACACCGTTTCAGAGTTCGGGAAAAGTAAAGTCCCGAAACAAGTGCATCAGGATTCACAATCCCGCGAAGTCCGAAATCCCGACAGAGGTGACGGGACCGTTGAATAGTCAACCTGCGTGTGCATTGGAGTATCGGCACATCGGGGATCGGGGTTCGGTAAATCCATCTATTTGATATCGCGAGTGGCGAAATCGTGATAGGAGGAACCCTGATAACAAAGTAAAAGGTCAGTATTGATTTACATCGGATTTCAGAGAATCACGAGGAGAAAACGCGTGACCACAGGAATTGCGAAATCGTGAAGCCTGATTTCCCGATAGAAGAAAGGGAAATCCCGAGAGAGAGTTGCTGTGGGCGAAGATTTCCTGATAGGGAAATATAAGGACCGGTTAGTGTTCTTCGGGCCGAGGAAGAAGGAAAGATCCTGTGAGCGAACGTGCTTGCGAGCGCACCTGCGTCAAGTGGTATCAGAGCTTAGAAAAGCTTCTTTGCTTTCTGTAGCAGGGAAAAGGAGAATTCACCATGCCGTCGAGAAGAAGAGATAGACAATCACCCGATCTAGAGGAGGAAAGGGAAATGTCCAGAGTAAGGGGTAAGCAAGTGCAGAAATGAGAAGTAGAAAGAGATCTGCATAACTTACGTGCTATGATTGTGGGCATGGAGATAAGACAAAGGCGCACAGCTGATGTAGGAGATATCAGTGAGTCCTAAAATGAAGATGATGCTGGACATGGAGAAGAATAAGTCACAACAGAAGATGCAGCAAATGAGCGCTTACTTAAAGCTGTTGGAAGAATGGGTGCAAAGGTGAAGATGTACATTCCAGTTTATGAGGGAAATCTGGATGTAGAAGAGCTTCTAGACTAGATTAGAGCTCTAGACACCTATTTTGACTATGAAGATATCGAAGAGGACAAGAAAGTCAGGCATGCCGTCACGAGATTAAAAGGACATGCAACCTTGTGGTGGGATGAACTACAAGCGGATAGGCGTTGCCAAGGCAAGCAGAAAATTAAGAGTTGGGACAGGATGATTGCAAAGATGAAGGGAAAATTCATTCCCAGGGACTATCAAATTGCTCTGTTCAGGAGGATGCAGAACCTGAGACAGAAATTGATGTCAGTGAAGGAACATACTGAAGAGTTTTATAGGTTGAATATCAGGGCAGGTCATCGCGAAAGCAATGATGAAAAAGTTGCCAGATACATGAATGGTTTGAGATATGACATTCAGGATGAGATGAGCATGGTAACCATACAGACTGTGGAGGATGCTTATCAAATGGCTCAGAAAGATGAAGAGAAGCTAAGATGAAAGAAAGGTCAGAGGGGCAGAGGCAGGAGCCATCCTAGAGGCAAGTCAGTTGCCCAGGAAAGAACCCAGAAGACCAGGGATGACTGGAAGAAACCTCAGACTCAGACAGAGAGAGGTGGAACCTCACAACGAGGGCAGTGATATGCTGAACAGAGAGGACAACATAATGAGCAGAGAGGAGATTATGCTGACAACAACACTTTTCCTCGCACCAGAGGTAGAGTAAGAGGAAGAGGTGGAGTAATCACATGCTTCACGTGTGGAACAAATGGGCACAAGTCATTCGAGTGTCCAAAGAAAAAGAAATATGGAGGAGAAGATAACATCGCTGAGGCACAGAGGTGAGATGTTGAAGCAGAAGACGCTGAAGGTGGAAGATCGCTGGTGATGAGAAAAGTCCTTTTGACACCAGAGAAAGAAGTGGAAAGTTCAGTCCAAAGGACCAGACTTTTCAGAACATCTTGCAAGACCAAAGGTTGGGCATGCAAGGTCATTAAGGACAGCGGTAGCACAGACAATCTCGTTTCAATCGAGATGGTAGAGAAGCTGGAGTTGGAGACGACTAATCACCCAAGTCCATATAAAGTTTCTTGGCTACAAAAAGGACATCAGGTAAATGTCACCAAACAATGCTTAGTTGAATTCAAGAGAGGAGGATATAATGATAAGATATTGTGTGATGTTATTCCTATGGATGTTTGTCATCTATTGCTAGGTAGACCATGGCAATATGATAGAAATGTGATTCATGATGGGAGGATGAATACATATACCTTAGAAAAGAATGGGAGGACTCATATGTTGCATCCAATAAAGGATAAGGAGGTGAAGCCGGACGTAAGCAACACAATAATTCTCATGTGTGGGAAGGAACTCCTTATCGAGGTTAAGAAGAAGGAGGATCCATAGTTCATTGTGGTCAGAAAACCAAAGATTGTTCTGACTAGCACGAGAATTGATGATTTACCAGAAGAGGTTAAGGAGCTGCTGGAAGAGTTCGCTGACATTGTAGTGGACGAATTACCTCATTCATTTCCACCAATCAAGAGTGTGAGTCATCATATCGATCTCATACCAGGAGCCAGTTTACCAAACAAATCCGTGTACAGATTGACGCCGCAGGATAATGAAGAGATCAAAAGACAAGTCCAGGATTTGTTGGACACAAGATTAGTCAGGGAAAGCTTGAGTCCGTGTGCTGTTTCAACAATACTCAGTCCAAAGAAAGACGGAGGCTGGAGGATGTGTACCAACTTAAGGGCGATCAACAAAATAACCATCAGGTACAGATTTCCATTGCCGAGGATGGATGATATGATGGACTGCTTGAGCAGAGCCAAATATTTTTCGAAGATTGATTTCAAAAGTGGATATCACGAGATTCGCATGAGAGAAGGTGATGAATGGAAAACAACATTCAAGACAAACGAGGGTTTGTATGAATGGCTTGTTATGTCGTTTGGCTTAACAAATGCGCCAAGTACCTTTATGAGGTTGATGAATGAAGTCCTGAAGGAGTTCATCGAGAAATTTGTCATCGTGTATTTGGATTACATACTGGTTTTCAGTAAAACGACAACGGAGCATCTGAAGCATTTGGCCATTGTGATGAAGAAATTTCAGTAGGAGAAGCTGTTGATAAACATAAAGAAGTCCTCATTCATGAAGACAGAGCTCATTTATTTGGGGTTTGTTATTTCGGCAAATGAGTTGAGGATGGATTCAGATAAGGTGGAAGTGATCAAGAATTGGCCAGCACCGAGGAATATATTCGAGGTGAGAAGTTTTCACGGGTTGGCTAGTTTCTACCGAAAGTTCATTAGCAATTTCAGTGGAATCAACACAGTGATGATGGATACAGTGAAGAAAAGACACAAATATTTTCATTGGATAGAAGAAGCTGAGAAAAGTTTTAATCTGTTGAAGAGGAAAATTACGGAGCAACCAATTCTGGTGTTGCCTGATTTTCAAAATACATTTCAAGTGAAGTACGATGCAAGAGGATTTGCTATCAGAGTGGTCTTGAGTCAAGAAGACATGCCGATAGTGTATTTCAGCGAGAAGATGAATGAGGCAAAGGTGAATTATTCCACATATAATAAGGAGTTTTATGCCATCATACAGGCATTAAAGAAGTGGAGGCATTATTTGAGTCCGAAAGAATTTATTCTATACAGTGATAACCATGCATTACAGTTTGTGACTCAACAGGAGAAGTTTAATCAGAGGCATGTTAAGTGGGTTGAATACATGCAGATCTTTACATTTGTGATTAAACATATTTTTGGTACTGCTAACAAAGTTGCTGATGCTTTGAGCAGGAAGTGCTTGCTGTTGCAGGAATTCATAGTCAAAACATTGGGTTTTGAGGATCTCAGAGACATGTATGTAGATGATCCAAAATTCAAGGAAGCGTATGAAGCAATTGAGAATCCAGTTCTCAGAGATAGAAGCCAGTGGGCCGAATACATGATCCAAGAAGGATTGCTGTTCAGAGGCAATCAACTGTGTATTCCAAATTGTTCCATGAGGGAGAAATTGCTGAAGGAGAAACACAATGGAGGGTTGGCCAGAGACTTCGGTCATGAAAAAAATTTTGCAAAGCTGAGCGAGTCATACTTTTGGCTAGGGATGTGATCAGAGGTCAAGAGATTTGTGGACAGATGCAGGATTTGCCAGCATTCGAAGGGGAGGAAGCATAATGCAGGTTTCTATTAACCATTGCCCATACCAGAAAGGTCGTGGGATGCGATTAGCATGGATTTTGTATTGGGGTTGCCAAGGAAACAAAGAGGTTGTGATTCAATATTTGTGGTGGTGGATAGATTTTCCAAAATGGCACACTTCATTCCATGTCAGAAAACCAGTGACGCGACTCACATCACGAACCTGTTTTTCAAAGAAGTCATTTGACTTCAAGACTTACCAAGGAGTATTGTTTCGGATCGAGATACGAATTTCATAGCGCATTTCTGGAGAACCTTATGGAAGAAGCTGATAACTAACTTGTTGTTTAGTTCAACGTATCATCCTCAGATGGATGGACAGACATAAGCGGTAAACAGAAGTCTAGGAGATTTGCTGAGAAGCTTGGTGATAGAGCACCACAGCAGTTGGGACAATATATTGCCACAGGCAGAATTTTCATATAACGACTCAGTGAACAGGAGTACAGGGAAAATTCCATTCTAGGTTGTTTATAGCATACAACCGAGGGGAATTTATGAATTGAGGGATTCAGAACAGAATGCAACTAGGAGCGCTAGTGCAGAAGAATTCGCTGAGGCGATGAAAGAACTTCACAGCCAGGTGAAGGAGCGACTGCTAAAATCAAGCCAAGAATATAAATGAAGAGCCGCATAGAAGACAACTTCANAAAATTGGAGAAAATGCTTATGAGATTGAATTACCCGATGGGATCGGAATATCTCCGATATTCAATGTCTCATATTTGTACCCATACAATGCTAAGGAAGCAGGAACGAGTGATGAACAGTGATAGGTTCAGTGGCGAAAGCAGATGCCAGTTGCAGAGAAGCTACAGATGGAGCAGATACTGGATAAACGAGTGGGTAAGAAGACCAGAAGGAAAGAATATTTTGAATATTTGGTCAAGTGGAAGGGCCATCCAGTTGAAGATGCCAGCTGGGAGACTGAAGCAGAGATTATGAAGCATGGACATACCGTGCAGGAGCTCATAGACACGAGTCCATGAAATTTTTCAAGCGAGGGAGTATGATGCAGGATCATCTCTCACGACAAGCGAGCCAACGCGGAATGCAAGTGGACAGCTGGACAAGACCAACAAATTTTTTTGAAAAAACACCTTGAAACTGTTGCATGAACATTAATATGGAGATTTAATGAAGCGCACTTGTAAATGTAATCGAGACCTTGGGCCATACGCTCTCGTCCTTAGTAGATAAACGACATTTAATATAGTTAATGCAGGTAGATAGGATTTTAATTTTAGATTAGACAGTTTTAGAAGGAAAGAGGGAAACGGGATGTAGACACCCTCATTGTGCATTGTAACATAATTCTGAGCATTGAGAAGAAGAACATGCAGAGAGATGTGTAAGAACACCCATGTATAGGTCTTGAATTAATAGAAGGAAATTGATTCAAATTCATGGCGTTGTGTTATTCTCTGTGTATGTATGTTGATTGATATGCTCATAGATGTTTGCTTCCTGTTATGCATTTACTGTTATGCTGTGTATATGATTTCATGTGTTGAGATTGAAGTCTGAGAGGAAGTGGAATGAGTTTCAATTGTTTCTCTATCTGAGCAAGGATTCCTGCAAGGGGTGCAGTTGAAGTCATCCACAAGGAGTGCGTTGACAGAAGGCTCAGATAGTTTAACTCTTGTTCTTGTTCATCCATAAGTGAAATTGGGTTATAGGAGCCGTGCAAGGAGTGCACAGGCTAAGGAAAGTCTTAGTTGTGAATCAGAGCGAAGTATTGAAGGACTGTTGCTATAGGTGTGTGCAAAGTCGAAAGGTTCTTAGATATTTGGAAATATCTAAAGGTTTCCGCAAGGAGTGCGTGCAAGGACCCTCTTTGAGGATCGAAGTTGAGAAAAGATCTGGAGGAGTAAAGCCTTCGAAAACCTTGAAGGACATTTGAAGTTTGTAGGCAAGCGGATAAATCCAAGAAGGAGTCCTTGGTTCATTTCGCGAAGTCATCAAAGGGGAGGACGGACGACCAGGATCTTGTGAAGAGGATTTGAGAAATCCCGCCAGTCATCAGATCTGCCAAAGGAGCAGGGAGGTTACGGTTGCGTCTAGATTCCATGCTCAGAGGATTGGGGACCGCCGTATCTGCACATAGTTACCTGTCAACCGTTCGATTCGACAAGAGTTGCACAGGATTTAAGTCCTCGTGAGTAGAGTGGAAACCCTAAGAAGCATCAGGATATTGTGGCGTCGGGGTTTACGAAATTGGGAGTCAAGAGGACAAGTGATCATGAATTTTCATAGTGGAAACCCCGAATCAACTTGAGCCGTTAATCAGTCGGGACACGTGGATGAGATCGAAATTCCATCGACACTTCGACCATCGAGACTCACGTAGGTAAGTAACTTGGGTTTTAGTATTTTGCGAGATCCGAGGATCAATCTGAACCGTCCATTAGTTGGGACGCGTGTGAGAAGATCTGGCGAAGTTGGGGTTCGGAGTATCGGAAGTCTTGAGGACAGGATACCCTTGCAGTTTGGAATCGCAAAACGTAATATCCTGAGGGCCACGAAAATAGTGTGGGCCACAAGAGTCGGTGAGGCAGACAGAGGGCACACCGTTTCAGAGTTCGGGAAAAGTAAAGTCCTGAAACAAGCGCATCAGGATTCATGATCCTGCGAAGTCCGAAATCCCGACAGAGGTGACGTGACCTTTGAATAATCAACTCGCGTGTGCATCGGAGTATCGGCACATCGGGGATCAGGGTTCGGTAAATCCATCTGTTTGATATCGCGAGTGGCGAAATCATGATAGGAGGAACCCCGATAACAAAGTAAAAGGTCAGTATTGATTTACATCGGATTTTGGAGAATTGCGAGGAGCAAACGCGTGACCACAAGACTCGCGCAATTGCGAAGCTTTATTTCCTAATAGAAGAAAGGGAAATCCCGAGAGAGAGTTGCTGTGGGTGAATATTTCCCGATAGGGAAATAAAAGGACCGGTTAGTGTTCTTCGGGCCGAGGAAGGAGGAAAGATCCTGTGAGCGGACGTGCCTGCATTAAGTGGTATCAGAGCTTAGAAAAGATTCTTTGCTTTCTGTAGTAGGGAAAAGGAGAATTCACCATGCCACTGAGAAGAAGAGATAGACAATCACCTGATCCAGAGGAGAAAAGGGAAATGTCCAGAGTAAGGGGTAGGCAAGTGAAGAATTGAGAAGTAGAAAGAGATCTGCATAACTTACGTGCTATGATTGTGGACATGGAGATAAGACAAAGGTGCACAACTGATGTAGGAGATATCAGTGAGTCCGAAAATGAAGATGATTCTAGACATGGAGAAGAAGAAGTCACAACAGAAGATGCAGCAAATGAGCGCTTACTTAAAGCTGTTGGAAGAATGGGTGCAAAGGTAAAGATGGACATTCTAGTTTATGCGGGAAATCTGGATGTAGAAGAGCTTCTAGATTGGATTAGAGCTCTAGACACCTATTTTGACTATGAAGATATCGAAGAGGATAAGAAAGTCAGACATGCCGTCACGAGATTAAAAGGACATGCAACCTTGTGGTGGGATGAACTACAAGCGGATAGACGTTGCCAAGGCAAGAAGAAAATTAAGAGCTGGGACAGGATGATTGCAAAGATGAAGCAAAAATTCAGTCCCACGGACTATCAAATTTCTCTGTTCAGGAGGATGCAGAACTTGAGACAAAAATTGATGTCAGTGAAGGAATATACTGAAGAGTTTTATAGGTTGAATATCAGGGCAGGTCATCGCGAAAGCAATGACGAAAAAGTTGCCAGATACATGAATGGTCTGAGATACGACATTCAGGATGAGATGAGCATGGTAACCATTCAGACTGTGGAGGATGCTTATCAAATGGATCTGAAAGCTGAAAAGAAGCTGAGCCAAAAGCAAGGTCAGAGGGGCAGAGGCAGGAGCCAGCCCAGAGGCAAGTCAGTTACCCAGGAAAGAACCCAGAAGCCCAAGGACAACTGGAAGAAACCTCAGACTCGGATAGAGAGAGGTGGAACCTCACAGCGAGGGCAGTGATATGCTGAACAGAGAGGAAAACATAATGAGCAGAGAGGAGATTATGTTGACAACAACGCTTTTCCTCGCACTAGAGGTAGAGGAAGAGGAAGAGGTGGAGTAATCACATGCTTCACGTGTGGAAAAAATGGGCACAAGTCATTCGAGTGTCCAGAGAAAAATAAATATGGAGGAGAAGCTCACATCACTGAGGCACAGAGGCGAGATGTTTAAGTAGAAGACGCTGAAGGCGGAAGATCATTGGTGATGCGAAAAGTCCTTTTGACACCAGAGAAAGAAGTGGAAAGTTCAGTCCAAAGGACCAGAATTTTTAGAACAGCTTGCAAGACCAAGGGTTGGGCATGGAAGGTCATTGTGGATAGCGGTAGCACAGACAATCTCGTTTCAACCGAGATGGTAGAGAAGCTGGAGTTGGAGACGACTGATCACCCAAGTCCATATAAAGTTTCATGGATACAAAAAGGACATCAAGTAAATGTCACCAAACAATGCATAGTTGAATTCAAGATAGGAGGATATAATGATAAGATATTGTGTGATGTTATTCCTATGGATGTTTGTCATCTATTGCTGGGTAGACCGTGGCAATATGATAGAAATGTGATTCATGATGGGAGGATGAATACATATACCTTAGAAAAGAATGGGAGGACTCATATGTTGCGTCCAAAAAAGGATAAGGAGGTGAAGCTGGACGTAAGCAACACAATACTTCTCATGAGTGGGAAGGAACTCCTTACCGAGGTTAAGAAGAAGGAGGATCCACAGTTCATTGTGGTCAAAAAATCGAAGATTGTTCTGACTAGCACGAGAATTGATGATTTACCAGAGGAGGTTCAGGAGCTGCTGGAAGAGTTCGCTGACATTGTAGTGGACAAATTACCTCATTCGTTGCCACCAATCACGAGTGTGAGTCATCATATCGATCTCATACCAGGAGCCAGTTTACCAAACAAATCCGCATACAGATTGACGCCGTAGGAGAATGAAGAGATCAAAAGACAGGTCTAGGATTTGTTGGACAAAGGATTAGTCAGGGAAAGCTTGAGTCCGTGTGCTGTTCCGACAATACTCAGTCCGAAGAAAGATGGAGGCTTGAGGATGTGTACCGACTCAAGGGCGATCAACAAAATAACCATCAGGTATAGATTTCCATTGCCGAGGATGGATGATCCAATGGACTGCTTGAGCGGAGCCAAATATTTTTCGAAGATTAATTTGAAAAGTGGATATCACCAGATTCACATGAGAGAAGGTGATGAATGGAAAACAACATTCAAGACAAATGAGGGTTTGTATGAATGGCTTGTTATGCCGTTTGTCTTAACAAATGCACCAAGTACCTTTATGAGGTTGATGAATGAAGTCCTGAAAGAGTTCATCGGAAAATTTGTCATCGTGTATTTGGATGACATACTGGTTTTCAGTAAAACGACATCGGAGCATCTGAAGCATTTGGCCATTGTGATGAAGAAATTTCAGCAGGAGAAGCTGTTGATAAACATAAAGAAGTCCTCATTCATGAAGACAGAGCTCATTTATTTGGGGTTTATTATTTCGGCAAATGAGTTGAGGATGGATCCAGATAAGGTGGAAGTGATCAAGAATTGGCCATCACCGAGGAATATATTTGAGGTGAGAAGTTTTCATGGGTTGGCTAGTTTCTACTGAAAGTTCATTAGGAATTTCAGTGGAATCAGCGCAACGATGATGGATACATTGAAGAAAAGACACAAATATTTTCTTTGGACAGAAGAAGATGAGAAAAGTTTTAATCTGTTGAAGAGGAAAATTACGGAGCAACCAATTCTGGTGTTGCCTGATTTTCAAAAGACATTTCAAGTGAAGTGCGATGCAAGCAGATTTTCAATCAGAGCGGTCTTGAGTCAAGAAGACATGTCGATAGTGTATTTCAGCGAGAAGATGAATGAGGCGAAGGTGAAGTATTCCACATATGATAAGGAGTTTTATGCCATCATACAGGCATTAAATAAGTGGAGGCATTATTTGATTCCAAAAGAATTTATTCTATACAGTGATAACCATGCATTACAGTTTGTGACTCAACAGGAGAAGTTGAATCAAAGGCATGTTAAGTCGGTTGAATACATGAAGAACTTTACATTTGTGATTAAACATATTTTTGGTACTGCTAACAAAGTTGCTGATGCTTTGAGGAGGAAGTGCTTGCTGTTGCAGGAATTCAAAGTCAAAACATTGGATTTTGAGGATCTGAGAGACATGTACGTAGATGATCCAGACTTCAAGGAAGCGTATGAAACAACTGAGAATCCAGTTCTCAGAGATAGAAGCCAGAGGGCTGAATACATGATCCAGGAAGGATTGCTGTTCAGAGGTAATCAACTATGTATTCCAAATTGTTCCATGAGGGAGAAATTGCTGAAGGAGAAACACAATGGAGGGTTGGCCGGACACTTCGGTCATGAAAAAACATTTCCAAAGCTGAGTGAGTCATACTTTTGGCCAGGGATGCGATCATAGGTCAAGAGATTTGTGGAAAGATGTAGGATTTGCCAACATTCGAAGGGGAGGAAGCAGAATGCGGGTTTCTATCAACCATTGCCCATACCAGAAAGGCCGTGGGATGCGATTAGCATGGATTTTGTATTTGGGTTGGAAAGGACACAAAGAGGTTGTGATTCAATCTTTGTGGTGGTGGATAGATTTTCCAAAATGGCACACTTCATTCCATGTCAGAAAACCGGTGATGTGACTCACATCGCGAACCTGTTTTTCAAAGAAGTCATTCGACTTCACGACTTACCAAGGAGTATTGTTTTGGATCAAGATACGAAGTTCATAGGGAATTTATGGAGAAACTTATGGAAGAAGCTGGGAACTAACTTGTTTTTTAGTTCAGCGTATCATCCTCAGATGGATGGACAGACAGAAGCGGTAAACAAAAGTCTAGGAGATTTGCTGAGAAGCTTGGTGACAGAGCACCACAGCAGTTGGGACAATATATTGCCGCAGGTAGAATTTGCGTATAACGACTCAGTGAACAGGAGTATAGGGCAAAGTGCATTCCAGGTTTTTTATGGCATACATCCGAGGGGAATTTTTGAATTGAGGGATTCAGAACAGAATGCAACTAGGAGCGCTAGTGGAGAAGAATTCGCTGAGGCGATGAAAGAACTTCACAGCCAGGTGAAGGAGCGACTGCTGAAATCAAGCCAAGAATATAAACGCAGAGCCGATCAGCATAGAAGACAACTTCAATATGAGGTTGGTGATTTGGTTATTTCACATCTGAGGAAGGAAAGGTTCCCGAGAGGAACGTATAATAAGTTGAAGATAAAGAAAATTGGACCCTGCAAGGTCTTGAAGAAAATTGGAGAAAATGCTTATGAGATTGAATTACCCGATGGGATCGAAATATCTTCGATATTAAATGTCTCAGATTTGTACCCATACAAATCTAAGGAAGCAAGAATGAGTGATGAAAAGTCATAGGTTTAGTGGAGAAATCAGATGCCAGTTGTAGAGAAGCCACAGATGGAGCAGATACTGGATAAACGAGTGGGTAAGAAGACCAGAAGGAAAGAATATTTTGAATATTTGGTCAAGTGGAAGGGCCATCCAGTTGAAGATGCCAGCTGGGAGACTGAAGCAGAGATTCTGAAGCATGGAAATACCATGCAGGAGCTCATGGAAAGGAGTCCATTAAAGTTTTCAAGTGAGGGACTATGATGCAGGAGCATCTCTCATGACAAGCGAGCCAATGCGGAATGGAAGTGGACCGCTGGACAAGACCAGAACAAATTTTTGAAAAAATTCCTTGAAACTGTTGCGCAAACATTAATGAGGAGATTTAATGAAGCACACTTGTAAATGTAATCGGGACCTTGGGCCATACGCTCTCGTCCTTAGTAGATAGATGACATTTAATATAGTTAATGCAGGTAGATAGGATTTTAATTTTAGATTAGACAGTTTTAGAAGGAAAGAGGGAAACAGGATGTAGACACCCTCATTGTGCATTGTAACATAATTCTGAGCATTGAGAAGAAGAGCATGCAGAGAGTTGTGTAAGAACACCCATGTACAGGTCTTGAATTAATAGAAGGAAATTGATTCAAATTCATGGCGTTGTGTTATTCTCTGTGTATGTATGTTGATTGATATTCTCATAGATGTTTGCTTCCTGTTATGCATTTACTGTTATGCTGTGTATATGATTTCATGTGTTGAGATTGAAGTTTGAGAGGAAGTGGAATGAGTTTCAATTGTTTCTCTATCTGAGCAAGGATTCCTGCAAGGAGTGTAGTTGAAGTCGTCCGCAAGGAGTGCGTTGACAGAAGGCTCATATAGTTTAACTCTTGTTCTTATTCACCCATAAGTAAAATTGGGTTATAGGATCCGTGCAATGAGTGCGCAGGCTAAGGAAAGTCTCAGTTGTGAATCTGAGCGAAGTATTGAAGGACTGTTGCTGCAGGGTTGCGTAGAGTCGAAAGGTTCTCAGATATTTGGAAATATCTGAAGGTTGCCGCTGTTACCCATGATTTTGGTCATCATGATGATGTATTGATGATGGTGTATTCAGACTCTTCATTAGAACTTTTTTGTGAGAAAAGTCACCTTCATCTCTTTCCAGAAATCACATTTTTAAGGAGTGTTCGCAGGCTGCTAGTATATTTTCCTGCGAGAATGCATGATTCTCGCAGGCTGCTTTAAGCCAGGGTGCGAGAAGTTCGCACTGTGTGTAACTTCTAGGGTGTGAACTCTCTCTTAAGTAAGGAAAAAGATAAATTCTCGAAGGTTCTAGAAAGGAATCTTCTAGAAGGATGAGATGGCATTCAAATGGTTATCCTAGCACTGGATTCCCTGATATTTTGGGATCATTCTTATCCAAGTAACTAATTCATTCTCTCCTATAAAATAAGGGGATTCTCATGGAAAAGGTTAGAAGCAAACAAGGTTAAGCAAGACATTGGAGAATTGGTGAAAGATTGTGTGAAGGATTGAAGCTTGAACAACAGGCTGAAAAACTCCAGCAAAGACATCATAAAGGTTTTGATCTTCTTCATGCAAGTGAGCAAGTGTGTGTGTCAGAGCCAAGGGTCATTGAAAGGAAGTTTGCGACATCAAGGCTCAGGTTGTAATCTTTAATTTCCATCAATATGATACAGTAATATGTCCCTTTCCCATAAATCTATCTTACTTTATTGTATAATTCCTTGATCATATGCATAGATTGACTGTTGAATATATTGAGTTGTCTTCACTCCGATTGGTTTGAGTTGTCTTGGTGTTAACTGCACAAGAGCATTGGAGCGAAACTGGAGCAACAAAGACCATAGGAAGCGATTATAAGGTATGTATTTGTTCTTGCCTCCTATTTAATTCAATATTCAAAATATAGGGAAAGAGTATTATTCTGTCTTGATTTGTTCTAGATCCAGGTGAATCTAGGGAGATCGGTTTGTGTCCGCACTTACGGATTTATCCAATAACAAAATTGGCGACTCCACTGGGGAACATCCCATTTTCTTTGTGGATTTTTGTATTTTTCTGTGGCCATTTGCTCTGGTTCTACTTTTCTCCTGTCCTATCAGTCTCTGAGTCTTCAGGATATCCTGATAGACCTTCTGAGTCCAGAAGCCTTTTTGAATTTTACTTCATTTTTCAAATTTTTGGATATGTTCAGGAATTGTCGCACTGCACTTCATTGCAGCTTGTGAGAATTGGTAAGGTTCGCACCCTGCACATAGGTTTCAGTGCGAGGTTCTCGCACCCTGCTCAAGGGTCACCTGCGAGAATCAGTGATTCTCGCACTGTGTAATATTGCTTGCCTGCAAACATGCTTTTTCAAAGTTTTGAATTTGAGTTTTGGTTTTTCTAACTGCCCAGATCAGTTGAATTACCTCTTATGAGCTTCTTGGACCATTGATTGATTTATTTCTTGCTTTAGTTTGTTTGCATGAACAATCTTAGGATTTCAAGGCTTTTCTTGTCATTTGTGGCTTGAATTTTGTTTCTTGGCTTTTCTTGGCAAAATCATTCTCTCTGACTTCAGATTCTGAGTGTGTTTGATTAGTTGAGAACCAATGATTGGTTGAAAGTTGAGTACTTGGTTTTTCTCTTTTTCTTATTGGTTAGAAAGATCATTTTCTTTTGCATTCGAGAAGACTACTTTGGTTTGCTCTTTATTTTTGCTTTCGTTGAAAGAGTTGATTGGGTTGGTTATTGTTTGATTCTTTGTGTTTTGATTTTCCGTATTCTCATTGGTATAGTGGGGATCCTTTTTGAAAAGTAAACAAAATGTTTTTCTTTCAAAAATTTCTTTTCGTTTTAGAAAACTTGGAAAATCAAATTATCGAAATTTTTGAAGTATTTGAAAAGACACATAGAGAATTGTCATTTGTTAAATGATTGTTTGTGTTGGCATTTGAAAGGAAATTTTGCATTGTAGTACAGGGTTGATCTTGAAAATTTTCTCTCTCTCCCATACATAGGGTTCATTGAACGGAAAGTGGTATATTTCATTCTCATCCTTGCACTGTTTGGGTCAGAGTCATACAACATGAGTTTCATTTCCGTTACCTTTGAGTAAACAACAACTCTTTAAAACATTGCGTAATCATAAAATTTATCTAGTAACTCTTTTCTAGGGCTCTTTTACACCAATAGTTAGCTAGGCTAGTGCTTTGGAGTAGAAAGAGAGATACACTCTCCAAAAGCACAAAACACACAACAACATCTTGTGTTAGGGAGTGTTAAATTCCATTTGCAACATCTTGTCCTAGGAAGCCCTTCTCACACAAGGGTCAAACATTAGGTCACATTGATATTGGCAGAGTTACTCACCCTGCTTTGTTGGTGTCAGTGTAGAGATTGCACTTATTACAAGGATCACTCCGAGGTATACCCACAATGATGAGTGGAAGCCTTTTGAGTTGATTTCGGGCTAGATACCCTGCCCTTGCGTGTGGATCGGACTGTCGACTGTTCCCCCAAGATTTACTGTTGTTTGTGGTGACCTTAGTGGCCTATCTCTCTAGGTTCTTACCCAAGGTGACTGTGAAGGGGAAAGTCTTCACGGTACCTGGGATTGACATTGACCAAACTCACTCGGACTCCTTGGAGGGTATACCCACGATTATGTGTGGGAGCTTGCACCAGGGTGTAAGTTCGTTAAGCAGGTCATCAGTGTAACTTTTCCACCATAGCCCCGCCCCTTCTCATCTTGTTGTTGCGACGTTGGATTTCATCACCAACTAGTGGCTTCGAAATTAGAAGGTTTTGTCTGCTTGGTGATTTCTTCCTAGATTTTGTTTACTAGCGCGTGTTGTTTGTTTCTCGAAGTTGACCATAGGAGTTTCTTCGCGGAGCTTGTCACTCATTTACAATAGATCCCCCACGTCGTTCATGTAGAATGCAGGGTTTATCTCCAGAGCATCTAGATGGTTCACAACCCTTGCCTACTGCTACCCCTGAGGGCTCTCCCGAGGAATCTCCTCAGCAGAGTGAAGTCTTGAACATTTCTACACCACCTCCACAGGTAGAATGAAATGACTCTCTAGAACCTTTCTGAATTACCAATACTAGAGAGGAATTTCGAATTCGTCGTGGTGAATGACCCTTTGTGCGATTAAATTCTTCCCGAGAATTAGTTGTTACCTCTTCTGGATCACCCGTTGAGTCTCTTCCCGGTATAGAAAGCCAAGATCCTTTTTGGTCAGCACATGTCCGCAGGGGCCTCTTTAGTCCCGAGTCGCCTGTGGTCTCCGAAATCAACCCTCCCGTGTTTTCTGAGACAAAGACTGTACCGGTGAATACCACTTATCATTTTACTCTCTCTGCCAAGATGGCCCATCTTGCAATTACTACGAGTGTCCCAACTGGATTCACTACAACTGGTCTTACTCCTATAAACACGCAACAAATGCCCAGTGTCACTCCGACACTACCACCCGGATACCATGCGTTGAATGCTTTGTTGAATGCTTTCATTCCAACACCTCCGCAAACCCCATCTCGTACTCCTGGTGCTCCTTCTTTTCATGGGCACCCTATTCCTGGTTTTATTCCGACACTCCCTCAATTTCCTCCTGGCAATCTTAATCCTGGTGGCACTATACCGACCGTTGTACCAAGCTTGCAGATTCCCGTTGGTGGGAAAGATGGTGCGATTCAATTTCCTCTTACCGGACACAATCCACTTATTACACAACCTCCGATTGGCACCCAAATTCCGGTTGGAACTCCACCTATGATAGGGGGACCAACCCCACCTTTTGGACAAAATATACCTCCTGCGTTGGCCCAGTATTGGACTCAGATGTTACAAAATCTTCCTCAATGGACTGGGGGGCAGCAACAGACTATCCCTACTACAGTCCAACCATATCTGGGTGTACTCAATCCTATTTGGGGTACGAATTCTCAAACTCATGTCCCCACTCAGGGATACAATTCCCTGAGTTTTTATCCTTTCCAACCACCACCGAATCAGCCTGGGTCTTCCAAGTATGGGAAGACTTCTTACGGTCCTACTGGTTTGCCGAAAGGGCTTCCACCCCAAAGTCACCAGTCTCCGCATGTGAATCGACAGTTACCTTTTCTTGCTACTTTGGATTTGCCAGATTTGTCTAGGATTTTGAATGATCCTATTCGTCACTCTCCCCAATGGCCTGTTATGCTAGTTAAGCTTTCTTCCGACGTTCCTAAATTCGACGGTAAAGTGGGAGAGGACCCGAAAAATCACGTTATGACTTTTCATCTATGGTGTTCATCCAACTCGTTGATGGATGACTTAGTTTGATTACATATTTTTCAACGAACCCTTACCGGTTCTGTTGCGAAGTGGTATATTTAATTACCACGAGGTTTCTTCTCTGATTTTAACACTTTAGCTATGGCTTTCCTTACGCATTACCAGTTACCGATCCGTTATGATACAGGGACTGATAATTTAACTTCCTTCAAACAAAGTAAAGGCACTCATATATCTGATCATATTCATGAGTGGTGAAGGAGATGACGTCTCATTAAACTTGAGCTCCCCGATCAGTTGTTGGCATAATGGTTTACCAAGTCTTTTGTGAATGAAATAGGTAAGGAGATAGCTATGGGTGGTGTTGTCATGGAAGAGCAGGCTATAAGTCGTGCTCAATATCTTGATCTCGTTTATTCACAAACGAGAACTCTTTATGACTTACTACCTGATTTACCTCGTCCAAATGCTTCCAGCACTTCAACTACTCCAGCTGCCTCACATGCAGCTGACGATGTGATTGGTACGGCCCAAACTCAATCACATTCTGTTTCGAACTCCAACCCTAAGTCTGCTTCTTCTAATGTTCAAAATTATCCGTCTCCTGCCACTCCCACCGACAAAAATTCTAAGGTAAATGCCATCCAATCCACCCCGGCCGGTAAAAACAAATCTAAAAAGGGAAGAGGCAAGAATAAGGAGGGAAAAAATAAAAATCCAGTAGAGCAAACTAAAAACACTCCTGTTGAAGATCAGGATAAGTGCAAACCATGCTACCCTTGCCTTATCTGTGGTGACGATCACTACACGAAGGATTGTCCACGATGTGCCGAGGTTACTAAGTTCCTTCAAGGGACCTCAAAACCTTCTACCCCGGTAGTCCTGTCCCAACCCTTCCCATCTCAATAACAGGCTCAGTTGGCCATTCATGACCAACCATCCTCTTCTATGACATCATATGTTTTGATGTGTACTGGTGATTCTAAGCAAAACAACGTTGCACTCACAACTAGAGCCAAAGATTATTCTCCATCTAAGGAGAGGGTTGACGATTTACCTCNGTTGGTCATGAATGGCCAACCATCCTCTTCTATGACATCATATGTTTTGATGTGTACTGGTGATTCTAAGCAAAACAACGTTGCACTCACAACTAGAGCCAAAGATTATTCTCCATCTAAGGAGAGGGTTGACGATTTACCTCCTGCTTTGGTACAACCCTCTCCAACGACTCCACCTACCAACGATCCTCTTCATCTCAAAGGACCGAGCCTCGATACAGTTCTGCGACCTCCCCCTAAGGGTGTCGTTAGGAAATTGACTTTCAATCCTCATGCTCGTGCGGCCCAGAACTACAGCATTGTTGAAGATCTGGCCCAGGCACCTTCAGCGATGTCAGCCCTTGAAGTCCTTCAGTCTTGTCCTGCACAACGGAAGGCACTGTTAAAAGCTATAGGTGGAATTGACCCAACATATATGAATTTGATAGTCTTTGACTTGGATGATCACATTCCATGATTACCCCCGCAACTTGCATTCCAGATACAAGTTGTAGTTTCTGACAAGAATATTTTCCGAACTGTTATCGACGAGGGTGCGTCAACATGTGTCATGTCTTTTTCTTATTGGAAAGACATTGTCTCTCCTCCTTTGAATGATTCACAAAAAACTCTTAAAGCCTTTAATGGCTCAGGTTTTAAGCCTTACGGTGTTCTTCCTTGGTTGTCTATCACCCTAGAAGGTAAGACGGTCCAAGTTGAAGTGGAAGTTTTCAATGCTCCCCTTGATTATAATCTTCTGCTTGGCCTTAGCTGGATCGATTCCATGCGAGCTGTTGTGTCAACACTTTTTCGTGTAGTACGTTTCCCTCATCAAGGAAAGGTTATTACCATTGACCAACTTTCCTTCTTCAATTATGATACTTGTACTGGCAACGTGCCATTTATTTCTAAAACCCCACCAGGTTATGAGAACGTCGGTGTAGGCCTGTTAAAGGACTCCTCATTAATGGGTACTTTTCCCATTCCACCGCCCGATGTTCCCTGTCCCTTAGTTTCTTCTATCAACATGATTTCCATGGTGCCTCATGAACTTCCTGCGTCACACGACCCTTGGATTGTCCAGACCTTGGAGATCATTTTCGTTTCGGCGACGTCATGCCGCTAAGTCCGGTTGAGTCTACTTATAACGCCATTCAATCGAAAACACCTTCTACCTTTTCTCTTGATGAGTTGTCTCCCGATCCTTTTCGTGTTATTTTTCCCACTGACGAGATGATCATGTCCATGATGGAGGACACCCCTTGGGATGATGGGCATCATCACTCCATACTCTTTCTGGAACAACAGACTCTTGAGAACTACCAACGGATTTCGACTCCGTCGACCATTGTTGTCATTTCGACGGTTCCTGTATCTACACAAGATGTGTTTGCCGAAGGGAACCTCAGTAATATCTCCCCCACGATTCCCATTGACATATCTATTAAACCTGGGATTTTTGAAAATGTTCATATTGGAGCTTCATGTTCTTCTGATGAAATAGTCACCTATACGTTTCTCTTCAAAGAATTTCGTGACATATTCGCCTAGAGTTACGAAGAGATGCCCGGTATCGACCCTGCCATTGTTGTACATGAGATAAAGACATACCCTGATGCTAAACCCGTCCGACAATGCCTTCGTCCAGTCCATCCACGTAAAGTGGCGGCTATCAAACTCGAAGTTGAAAAACTTCTAAAAGCTGGCTTTATTTATCCCGTGGCTCTTACAGAATGGGTTTCCAACCCTATTCCCATCGATAAGAAAGGTGGCAGTATTCGTGTATGTGTTGATTATAGGGATATTAACAAAGCTTGTCCCAAAGACAACTTTCCAACCCCTTTTGTCGACCATATTGTCGATGACTGTGCCGGAAGTGAAATCTTCTCTCTCATGGATGGTTTCTCCAGCTATAATCAAATTAACATTGCACCTGAGGACCAACATAAGACTGCCTTTATTTGTCCTTGGGGTACGTTTTCCTATAGGAAACTCCCTTTCGGACTTAAGAATGCGGGCACTACTTTTCAACGCGCCATGTCTTACGCCTTCCATGATATAAAGCATATCGTTCAACCCTATTTGGACGATTTACCAGCTCATTCTATGCGCAGAGTCGATCACCCTACTCATCTCCGTGCCATTTTTGTTTGCTGTCGGTTCTATCATATACGTTTAAATCCTCATAAGTGTGTTTTTTGCGTAGAATCTAACCGTCTTCTAGGTTTTATCGTTTCATGTCAAGGAATCTGGGTGGATCCTATTAAGGTTGAGGTGATTCTTAATCTCCCTCCTCCTTCTACACTGCGCCAGTTGCAAAGTTTGCAGGGGAAAGCAAACTTTCTTCGTCGTTTCATCCCGAATTATGTTGAGATCACTCGTGGTTTTACACGGATACTAAAGAAAGATTCAGAGTTCGTTTGGGATACCATTGCCAATAATGATTTTGAAGCTTTGAAGTTGTCCCTTATGCGAGCTCCGCTTCTCTTTCCTCCTGATTATAGTCGTGATTATTTCCTTTATCTTGCTGCCTCGGAGTACACTATTGGCATGGTTCTCGTCCAAGAGGATGATGCACATGATGAACATGTTGTTTATTACTTGAGTCGAAGTCTCACACCCACTGAAACCAAGTATCAACATGTTGAGAAACTGGCCTTGGCTTCCGTTCAAGCTGTCCAACGCTTTCAGCATTATATCCTCTCACGGAAAACTACGGTGATTTCTCATTGCAACCCTATGCAACATATTTTGACACGTCAATTGCTAGGGGGAAAATACTCCAAATGCATTGTCATACTCCAGGAGTTTGACTTGGAATTCGATCGCGCCAAGTCCAAGAAATCCTTAGTTTTTGCTGAGTTGATATGTGATTTTCCTCACTCTGCAACGGAAAATGTAGCAGCAGATTCATTACCCGATGAATCTCTTTTCCTTATTAGCACTGACAATATTTGGTATGGGGATATCATTATATATCTCCAAACTCAGACTTTCCGGCTTGCTTTGTCTAGTAATGAACGACGTTGCATACGCTATCAGGCTCGTCAATACATTATCCTCGGAGATACTCTTTACCGTCGGGGAATTGACTCTGTTTTTCGACGTTGTCTGACGTTTGACGAAGCCGAGAAAGCTCTGAATGACTGCCATTCCGGAGCATGTGGTGGTCATATGTATGGGTATGCTACTGCCCAGAAGATCTTACGCACATGATATTTTTGGCCTTCTTTGTTTAACGATTGCATTACTGCTGTTCAGAAATGCCATGCCTGCCAGAGCTACAATCAGAAAATACGGTCACATCCTGCTCCTCTTCATCCTGTGGTCTCAGTTGGTCCTTTTGCGAAATGGGGCATTGATTTCATGAACATCATTGTAGCAGTTGATTATTTTACTAAATGGGCCGAGGCGATGCCGACATTCGATAACACTGGAAAGACTGCAACCTTGTTTCTTTTTAACCACGTTATAGCTCGGTTCGGTGTGCCCCAAGCTATCGTCACTGATCACGGTAGTCACTTTAGAAATTTTATGATGTCTGAACTTACAGAGAAGTTGGGTCTTCGTCATGGTAACTCAACGCCTTATTATCCACAAGCTAATTGCCAGGTCGAAGTGATAAACAAAGTTCTCATAACTATGCTTCGACGGATGATATGAATTCATAAGACAAGTTGGCACACAATGTTGTTTTCGGCATTGTGGGCATACCAGAAATTTGTCAAATACACTACGGGGTTTATGCCTTTTCGATTGGTCTATGGCATGGAAGCCATTCTTCCTATAGAATGTGAGATACCCTCTCTGAAGCTAGCTGTCGAACTCTTACCCAATACTTTTGATGAAGAAGAACGTCTGTTGTATCTAATGCGATTAGACGAAACTCGACGTGATGCCACCCTAGTAATAGAAGCCCAGAAGAAGCGTGTCAAGGCCCAATATGACAAGCATGTCAAGCCTCACGTTTTCTTAGAAGGTAATATTGTTCTCCTCTATGAACAGGATCGAGATTTGTTAGGGGATGGGAAATTCGAACCCATGTGGCGAGGTCCTTACATTGTTCGCCGAGTTTTGGAAAAAGGAGCATATGAGTTGGTTGATTATGATGGTATCCCTTTGAGTGAATCCAGGAATGGGTTGTACTTGAAGAAGTACTATGCATAAATTATCTGTGCACAAGTACTTGTATTTTAGTGTATCATACTTTGTGTGTGCTACTATAGTTTTCTTTGGTCGTTATTTGGTCTCTGCCCTTATGTGACGTTGTGTTTGATTTCCAGATGTCAGAGTCTTCGCTACCCTATATTGGCTTTGCTGATGGTGCTAGCCGTAGTACTCAGAATATTGCTTCCACTGCGTGGACAATCTATGCTCCAACAAATGAACTTGTATCTTTACAAGGTGTATGCCTTGGCCGTGTGACCAACAACATTGTAGAGTATAGCGCCGTTATTGAATTATTGGTTGATTCTATCTCGCTTGGAATTCATCATTTGGTTGTGCGACTTGACTCACAGCTCGTAGTACTACAACTAAGTAATATCTACTCTATTCGAAGCCTTACTTTGTTACGGGTGTATTTGCGAATTCACCTCTTGGAACGTTATTTTGATCACATTGAATATCAACATATTCCTAGATGTCTTAATACATTAACAGATGCATTGGCTAATTATGTATTGGACAGACATTTGAACCGTTTATAAATTAAACACATAAAAATTCACACAATATAAAGTAATCCGGTAGAAACCATCTGTATATATATCGATCAAAAGAGTTTTTACAAAAAGTTGTCCGAAGACCAAAATGTCAAAAATTGAAGCTTATAGCTTCTACAAAGTGACGTCACGGATGACGATCACGGTAACACACAACTGCTATAGAAACCCTATGGAGCAGTCGACTCATAGCTGTTGATACCCCTACAGTATGACGCTGATCGCGTCGTGGAACCTCTTCCAGAGTCATATCTGGAATGTCTGCTGTCAGACCCTCTAAATTCTGTTCCACCACCTGATAATCCTCTGCATATTGTGGTGCTGCTGCTGCTACTTCTCCTCTCCTCTGGATTGGAGAAGTGCCAGGAGGTCTATACGGTCCAACATCTGTGTTATCAACAAACGATTTTTGCATTAGTCTTCGAACAAGCATATAAAACACAAACATTTGACTATGATTAAAAATACAAAAACATTTAAAAAGAGAAAAATGTGTGTACTTCTTACCGAGGTCACCCCACTGACTATATTCAGGTAGTGCTAAGTCTGGATCTCCTCGGAAATCCAACCCGGCATAGGCATAGTCATCGACCATCAACATCTGGGTTTGAAGCCAGTCAAAAAAGATATCGTCGTACTTGACGATCGGTCCTGCTACGTGCCGGGCCATGAGCTGACACCATATAAACATCCTTGGATCCCTAGGACCCAGTATGTTCCACTCAATCTGTAGTCTAAATACGGGGACCCTCTCAAGGAAGAAGGACACCAACAAAGTGCCATACCCGAATTGCTTCAGGTCACCGCGTCGACATTTGGTCAGTTGTTTTTTGATACTGTGAAGTACAAACAACATCTGCCCAGTTGAATAATTGCGGCTCAGTACACTCGATGGCGTACTAGAAGTAGCTCTGTAATGCTATATGCGGAGCGGAACTCCCAGCCATCCGAGCAATAGTAAAAATGATAGTGCGAAGGGTCAAGTCTTGCACCCCCCAAATAACCACTTTTCCTTTTTTCCTTTCAGCCTCAGGTACACAGTATTTATTACAGTACTCACTCATCTTTAGCCCACCGCATCTACTACTGGTTAGGCTGACATAGTACCCCCGTCGGGACAATCCGGTCAAAAAGTATATGTCCTCAATGTCTAAGGACAATGTATGAGCTCCCACATGAAAAACCTGCTGGTCTGGGTCCCACATACGGACCGGGTACTCTAGCAGTCTAACTTGGGCCCTCATGCCTGGGATGCGGAAGTATTTTAGGAGCCCACAATATTTTAATGCAGCTATGGTAGGCGGGTGATTCTCGACATTTGTGTTATCCTCTTCGTGTTCTCTTTCATGCCACTCAAGCACCATGTTTATCGCTATTTATCTGCACAAGGAACATAAAAAGAGGATTAATGATTTTATTCATGATCTGAATATTTTTCATTGGCTAAATATTTAAATTTTTTTTGGAGTTTGTGGTTCTCGCAGGTGCCCCATTAGCACAGTGCGAGAACCTCGCAGGTGGCTTAAGGCTCACCTGCGAGAACACATCATTCTCGCAGGCCCCATATGGGCTGCCTGCGAGAATGCCAACGCGCATGTAGGGTTCCAAAAACAACTTGAAACTGCAACTTTAAACCAATGAAATTATAAATTTAAACCATGAAAATGTCAAATATGAAGAGCTTACCTAAATGTCACAGACGGCTCGTCGAATGGTCTCCTACAACTCCCACAAATTGACACCAAACTCAGAGGGTAAAAGGGGGGTTTTGGAGTGCAATAGAGGAAATGTAAAATGATATGGTAAAAATGATTATTTATTCATTTGATTTACTTTTTACTATGTCATTTTGGGTTTTTTATGCTTACTCATTGATTAAACCTAATTCCTATTATCAAGATGAGTGTAATGAATTGCAGGTGTGATGACGTTGTTAATTAAATACAAGGGTATGGACATATTTTTCTTCGTGATGGCGTGTTTTTGATTGTTTTTATGGTTTTACATAAAACCTCGAGTGTCGTTTTTGTCTGTTCTTTCACTCGTAAAAAACATAAGAACGTGATCGAGCATAGTTTTATCACTTTTTCGGGCTCAACAAGGTTATACGAAAAATGAACCCCCCTGGAGTCATCTTTAAGCTCTTTTCAGACTCTCTAAACATAAAAAGATCACCGAGCGACATTGCTATTTTTCACGCTCACTAAAGTATTTGAAGTATGCATCTGGTAAGCGATAATTTATCTCTTTTTCGGTCTTATCCAGATTATCTTACGAAAAAGGAACTGAGAGAGTTCTCTTTTAAGTGTTTTTCCAAACTCTATAATCTTGAAAAACCTTCAAGTTTTCTATCTCTGGACTCGTTAAACAAACATTGACAGACCTGTGATGGGACCGAACCAATCCTTCTTAGGGTTCGTTAAACATACTCCGAGGGACTCGTCCGAAGAATGAGCTTATATCAACAAGCATATGTTATCCTCCTCAAGCTTGCGTAAAAATAAAGAGGTACTCGCCAGAAATGGTGGGGGAAAATTTGGGAAAGGGATATGTTTCATCTTCGTATTGATTGGTAGTAAGTGTCGCTCTTGAACATGACACCCCCTATTCATTGCATTTGAAGCCGGTTTGGGAAATCCATTTGTCTCTCATTCGATTTGCTACAAGGTCATTCCATATGTCGTCTTTGAGTCAATACTACCAAATCATTGGTCGTGTCATTCATATGTTCAAGAGAAGTCCATCTGAAACCTATATTGAGTCGGCCCTACAATTATCCATTCTCTCAGTGTCGGCCTTCCCTGTGTCCAAGTCATGCTCTGTTTCACCTTCAAACTTTGTTACTCATTTCATGTCATTGATGGGGGATACATCAAGGCCCTCCTGTGACGAGTTTTGTTCCGTCGAATTCAGCTCATTATCCGGAATCAAGACTTAGAAATTATTTGGTACCTTGGAGCTTGCATGCCTCAATGGCAGGTTTCCTCGCTTTCGACAGTGGGTTTACCTCATTGACCCCTGATTGAAAGATTTCGTCGGATGTTCGACATCAACTCATTTATTCACATTCGATGGATTATACTATGGTACCTTGGGAGTCATTGACATCAATGGTGATTTCCCTCGCACTTGTTAACGGTTACATCAATGACCGGTAATCAAGTGGTTTCTGCCATGTTCGACTTCAACACATGTAATCACATGGTTAGATTCGTACTTTGGACGATGATATTGAAGACCCTGGATATCATCTTTGTGATCCAGGTTGTGATGGAGTATATGTAATTTGCGACACATAGATCCACTGTGTATGTTTCGTGGCTATGTCGTCTTGATTTGAAATTTTCGTATAGATCCACATTGTATTCCGGGTGGCTATGCTATATATTTTGACGGCATGGATCCACAATGTATGATTGGTGGCCATGACCCATGTCGATAATGTCATGAGTCTATGATCTGAGTATGGGAATGTCTACCTCAGAATTGGTATATATGATATTCTGCAGATGCTTGGTTGTTCGCAGGTTTCCGATTAGATGTGCTCCTTGTTCTCGACACACACATGCAGCTTACAAAGTCTATCGACTGTCACTGGTTCCAATCTCAGACTTTGGGGGGAATTCTGTTACCCATGATTTTGGTCATCATGATGATGTATTGATGAGGGTGTATTCAGGCTCTTCATTAGAACTTTTTCCTGAGAAAAGTCACCTTCATCTCTTTCCAGAAATCACATTTTTAAGGAGTGTTCACAGGCTGCTAGTATATTTTCCTGCAAGAATGCATGATTCTCGCAGGCTTCTTTAAGCCAGGATGCGAGAAGTTCACACTGTGTGTAACTTCTAGGGTGCGAAATATCTCTTAAGTAAGGAAAAAGATAAATTCTCGAAGGTTCTAGAAAGGGATCTTCTAGAAGGATGAGATGGCATTCGAATGGTTATCCTAGCACTGGATTCCCTGATATTTTGGGATCATTCTTATCCAAGTAACTAATTCATTCTCTCCTATAAAATAAGGGGATTCTCATGGAAAAGGTTAGAAGCAAACAAGGTTAAGCAAGACATTGGAGAATTGGTGAAAGATTGTGTGAAGGATTGAAGCTTGAACAACAGGCTGAGAAACTATAGCAAAGACATCATAAAGGTTTTGATCTTCTTCATGCAAGTGAGCAAGTGTGTGTGTTAGAGCCAAGGGTCATCGAAAGGAATTTTGTGACATCAAGGCTCAGGTTGTAATCTTTACTTTCCATCAATATGATACAGTAATATGTCCCTTTCCCATAAAGCTATCTTACTTTATTGTATAATTCCTTGATCATATGCATAGATTGACTGTTGAATATATTGAGTTGTCTTCACTCCGATTGGTTTGAGTTGTCTTGGTCTTAACTGCACAAGAGAGTTGGAGCGAAACTGGAGCAACAAAGACCATAGGAAGTGATTATAAGGTATGTATTTGTTCTTGCCTCCTATTTAATTCAATAGTCAAAATCTAGGGAAAGAGTATTATTCTGTCTTGATTTGTTCTAGATCCAGGTGGATCTAGGGAGATCGGTTTGTGTCCACACTTACGGATTTATCCAAGGAGTGCGTGCAAGGACCCTCTTTGAGGCTCAAAGTTGAGAAAAGCTCTGGAGGAGTAAAGCCTTCGAAAAAATTGAAGGACATTTGAAGTTTGTAGGCAAGCGGATAAATCCAAGAAGGAGTCCTTCGTTCATTTCGCGAAGTCATCAAAGGGGAGGATAGACGACCAGGATCTTGTGAAGAGGATTTGAGAAATCCCGCCAGTCGTCAGATCTACCAGAGGAGCAGGGAGGTTACGGTTGCATTCGGAGTCCAAGCTCAGAGGATTGGGGACCATCGGATCTTCACATATTTACCTGTCAACCGTCCGATTCGACAAGAGTTGCACAGGATTTAAGTCCTCGTGAGTAGAGTGGAAACCCTGAGAAGCATCGGGATATTGAGGCATTGGGGTTCGTGGAATCGGGAGTCACGAGGACAAGTGATCGTGAATTTCCATAGTGGAAACCCCGAATCAACTTGAGCCATTCATCAGTTGGGACATGTGGACAAGATCGAAAGTCCATCGGCAATTCGACCATCGAGAATCACGCAGGTAAGTAACTTGGGTTTTAGTATTTAGCGAGACCCGAGGATCGATCTGATTCATCCATCAGTTGGGACACGTGTTAGAAGATCTGGCGAAGTCGGGGTTCGAAGTATCGAAAGTCTTGAGGACAGGATACCCTTGCAGTTTGGAATCGCGAAACGAGATATCCCGACGGCCACGAAAATAGTGTGGGCCACGAGAGTCGATGAGGCGGACAGGGGCACACCATTTCAGAGTTCGGGAAAAGTAAAGTCCTGAAACAAGCGCATCAGGATTCGTGATCCTGCGAAGTTTCAAATCCCGACAGAGGTGACAGGACCGTTGAATAGTCAACCTGCGTGTGCATCGAAGTATCGGCACATCGGGGATCGGGGTTCGGTAAATCCATCTGTTTGATATCGCGACTGGTGAAATCGTGATAGGAGGAACCCCGATAACAAAGTAAAAGGTCAATATTGATTTACATCGTATTTCGGAGAATTGCGAGGAGCAAACGTGTGACCACAAGACTCACGGAATCGTGAAGCCTGATTTCCCGATAGAAGAAAGGGAAATCCCGAGAGAGAGTTTCTATGGGTGAAGATTTCCCGATAGGGAAATAGAAGGACCGGTTAGTGTTCTTCGGGCCGAGGAAGGAGGAAAGATCCTGTGAGCGGATGTGCTTGCGAGCACGCCTGCGTCAAAAAGGAACAAAATGTGCAGATGGCCATAATTCCATTGGAGGCAATCCCTCTGATAGGAATCAAACAACATAAGCATCCACATCAACAAAAATTCCATAAACAATCCTAGTACAAGTTTCAGATGCATCTAAAAAACTTGTAAAATCCATGGAAGACATGTCCATCCAAGGGGAAGAGATCAGAAAATTGCAGTTAGAGGTAAATAACTTGCAGGAGTTGAAGTCAATGTTCCAGGCCAGTCACCAGGCAGATATGTATAAATCTCAAAGGCTTAATCAACAGTTACAACATTTAGGGAAAGATACTGCCATGGAAAATACCTTAGCCCAAGCTAAGGAAAACATATGGATAGATATCAACAAGTCAATGTCAGAAATATGGCCATCCATACAAATAATTTTTGAACATCATGAGTTAGTAAAGAAAGCCAGGGGAGCAATTGAAATCATCAAGGAAGAGTTAGGAGAAATACCCACAAAGGCCACTGAACTTATCAGATTTCTAAACTCCAAAAACAAGTAGGAGTTATAAGAACTAGAAATTGAGGACATAACATAGACCATCCTTGAGATCAAGAAGGTCCTGACCAAGAAAGGATTGATTTTGCAGCTAGAAGACAAATCTCAATCGATGGACATATGTGTGAAAATGTTTTTCAATAATTTTGAGGTGCTACACAAGAAAGGGCTTCCTGGATTGTTAGTACTTAATGAAAAATTGACCACTTTGTCAGATTACAAACAAAAAAATGAGCACAATGGAAAATGACAGTTCAAAGTTTGCAGGGATACAGGGAAGCATTACTGGTAAAAATTTCCTGGAGACACTACAATTAGACTTGAGTATTCAACATGAGATTAAACATGTCTTCATCACTAAGCCTACCTTTTCCAAGTAGACAAAAATGGATGAAATATACAGGAAATTACTCAAGATTTCCATCCCAGGTAAAAAGAGGTGGGAAGATCTATGCACATTACTATAGTAGAGACAATTTTGGTGTTCTAGTCAGCATGGAGCAGCCAACCAAAGTCAAATAGATGAGTCACAAACCACTTCCACCAAATCAACACAAGAGATCTGAGCAAATCTACAAATCCCTATATTTTGTATTTAGAGATCTAGTTAGTTAGACATTCCTCCATAAAATCCTGATCATTTATGAGAGGATCTGATGTAAATAGTTCTATAAATACTTCTCTCTTCAAAGTATTATGGGTTGATTTTTTCACCCAAGATCTATTGTGTAATTTCCCAAAGGTTTGACTAATAATAAAAGAGGATTATTCATAGGATTCTTGTGTCAGATTGTTGGTGATGTGATTTCACTCTTTGTCAAATGTCTTTTCAGTCTCTGTGATCATTGCATGTTTTTCTAATTCTAATCATTAAAAGAAAGTCTAAAGAACAAAATTTATTTCATTATACTTTGTATCTGGTTTTTTAATGATCTTCATGTTTTTCATATTGAACTGAGTGAAGGAATTTTTAACTGCTCCTTTGCTTAGTGGAATTTCCCCTCTTTTCCCTCTTAATCATTTCATTTAATTCAAATAGATCCAACAATCTTACTACACTTCCCTATGGAGACAACCTTATAAAAATCCAAAACTGATCCTCAGCTTTAAATACATACCCCATAGCCCAATGAAAATTTAAGCATTATTTCAACGAATTATTTCAAACAAACAAACAAAACTCGAATTGTCATAACTAGCCTAACATTTTAAAACTCAAAAAAATCTAAATCCTATAGAGAGATCCCTCTCTGAAGCTGGCAGGGATAGATCCCAGCTTCCAAAGTGGTTTGGTAGTTACCTCTGTCTTTTCTTCTACAACCTCTGGGAATTACAGAGTGATAACACAGTGGAGACCATACTGGGGAATTGAACAAATTTTCCAACTTTATGGATTATCTTCCCTAAGTAATAAAATTTTGTTTCTGGACGATTAAAGATCTATGAATCTTAAGAGATAAATGTTCACAGGTTGTAAAAAATTGTAAATAGTTAATTAAGTTTTTAAAGTTTAAGTTATGGCTCCAAAAATAATTCACACCAGATCTCATCCTGATCCAGAACCTGTAAAAGTAGCAGATAACCCTGAAAAATTGATTAAAAAAAGAAGTTTAGTAGAAAGTCAAGGGAGTATTAGTCCTCCTCCTAGGGCAACCTCTCTTCCATAGAAGTTTTTCAAAATCCAAGACATCCAGTTTGATCTACCATTTGAGCATAGCCTTTTTATAACCAAATCTGATAGCTTTATGGATGAAACAGTTTTAGATCAAGCTATCCTCCAACCTAGTACACCTGAAAGACACTCTTCTGGATCAGATCTTGATCAACAAATCCTAGAAAACTTTGAAAATTTACAAGATATAGAATCAGACTTTGATCAAGCTTTGCACAAAGCCTACATTCAACAGTATGTTGAAATCTCTACCCTGACCATATCTGCATATTCTATCAATCTTCAATTATCTCATCCTATATCTTCCAACCCTGCTTCTTCTATATCTTCCACCACTTCTCCAACAACTTTACAAGTTACCATCCAACCTGTCACAAGAGTTCCTGCTATCCATCCTCCTCCACCAATCATGTGAACAAGATATGCTCCCCTTGTTTTGGCTTCTCCCTTACACAATATTCACCAGGATTATCAAACTAGGATTCCTTAGTTTGATGGCACTGGAAACATGACTACACAACAACCTGTTGACAAGATGAATGAATTCTTTGACTTGCAATAAGTAGATGAGGAAGATGTCAAAATGATATTTTTTCCCAAAGCTTAAATGGAGAAGTTAGGAAATGGTTCAAAGCCTTACCAAATGATAGCCTTAATGACATTACTGCCTTTCACCAATAATTTCTCAATAGATGGGAAGTCAAGAAAAATCCACTTCAAATATTATCCGAATATGAAAGTATTAAAAGAAACCTATGCGAAAGTGTACATGATTATTGCACTCGATTTAACAATATTTATAATGCAATTCCAACAAACATTAAACCTCCTCAAGTCTTAGCTTTGATCAAATTCCCTGATGGTTTTGATGCTGACATGTCTTATCAATTGAGAGAGATAAACCCTACAACTTTGGAAGAAATGCAAAGATGTGCTGTGAGTGTAGAAGCAAATTTGTTAGCTAAGAGAGATAGACATAGAACAAATAGGAGAGTAACTATCAAGGAAGAACCATCTATCTCTTCTTTTGATGCTAAAATAGACTCCTTAGTCAAAACTATGGAAAGGAGGATGGAAATATTAGATATCATTGATAGGAATCCACCAAGAGAAAATCAACCTAGTCCCCAAATCATAAATCCTAATTTTAGGAGAAATCCACCCCAAATCAGACAAAGAGAACCTAGAGAACAAAGAGAACAAAGATGCCCATATCAATAGATTAGACCTCCTTTTCAAGAAAATTATGCTGATGAAGGGGAAGAAACAATTGAGGGACTTGATGATGTTCACATTAATATTATGGGAATAAATGATAATGATTCTATTTTTCTTACCCAAGAAGAACATGATCTTTTCCTTCTTTCACAAACTGAAGTCGATGAGGAAGAATTAGAACAACAAGCTTTTTAAAATGCAATTATGGAAGTTCATAGAAAGTATAACCCGAGAAGTAAGAATTCCAATGATAATCCAACCAAGAAATCTTCTGACTTTAGAAAGACAACATATACACCTTCCAAGAAAGTTCTTGATATACCCCCAAAGAAAAACTCAGAGGTCCCAACCAAAAGAACATCTGATTCTGTATAAAAAACAACTCAAACTGATGTTCCCTCCACCAACCAGCCCAAAGATACTTCACAGAAGAATGTTGTTGAGAAATCAGATCTCCCTAACCAAAATAAAACTCAAACCTCATTCAACCTGGAAAGTGAATTGGAAAAACTCAAGATACCTATTCCACTAACAAAGTTAACAAATAAGAATGATTAGCTATCACAAGTGATAAAATATTTGAACATAGAGGCAGGTATGCGTATAGACACAATAAACATTGCCGATGATCAACCAGAGTTATTATTTTGTCCTGAAGTTGATGGAAAATCTTAAAGTGGTGTTGTAGCTCCTTTTTATGTCAGTTTAAACATTCATGCGAAAACTTTGCACAATGCCATGCTGGACTCTGGTGCTTCCCACAACCTTATTCCTAACGCTGTTATGGAAAAATTAGGACTTGATATCACTAAACGTTACACAGATTTATATTCTTTTGATTCAAGTAAAGTAAAATGCATATGTCTTATCAAAGATATGTGTGTTACTTTAGCACAAATCCGAGCCAAGAGCATGGTAATGGACATAGTTGTAGCAAACACACCTCCTAAATATGGCATGTTACTGTCTCGCTCATGGGGAGCCAAGTTATAGGGTACCCTACAACTGGACATGTCTTATGCCACCATCCCATTATTTGGTCAACAAAGGAGATTATATAGGGAGACACTAATGAAATACATGGTCAATATTCAGGATAAACCACATAATTATCCCTTATATTCTATTCATTCAGGCCTTGATTCTTTTATTTTAGACAATGATGGAGACATGGAAATACAAATTGCAAATCTGAAGGATGATGTTTACAACTTGGAGGAAAAAAAAACAACCCCTGAAGAAGACAAAATAGTGATGGTACAATCTGCTGAACCAAAAGAACCTCTATGGATTTTAGAGTTTGATGGTGCTATTAGTAAGGAAGGATAAGGAGATGGGGTGTGGGTTTCAAATTAAAAAACAAGACATACAAAAAATCATTCCTATAAGTTAAATTTTCAGTGTACCAACAATATTGCCGAATATGAATCCTTAATGCTATCTTTAAAATTGTTAAAAAATCTTGGTGCTAAGATAATTTCAATTAGGGGTGATTATGAACTCATAATAAAACATATCAAAGGTGAATACTCTGCTAAACACCCAAGATTGAGAGCCTACAAAAATGTTGTTCTAGATTTCCTCTAGTGCTTTACTGAATATGATTTGCTAGCCATTCCCAGAGACCAAAACATCTTGTTGATGGTCTGGCTACCTCAACAACTACTTGTAAGATACCATTTCATCCTAATTAGCTATACACAATTGAGGTAAAGTGCATACCCGCTGTCCTAGAAAACATCAGGTATTGGCAAGTTTTTGGAAATGATGAACAACTTGAAATTTTTTTGCAGTCAAGGAATGAGTTTGAATGTGCCAATATAGATGTTGATAGTGATGATGAAAAAGAAAATGTAAATAATATAGGTTTATAAGAAATAAATAAAAAACAAGAAGATCTAGACATTTTGCAATTGAAAGATAACAATTTTCCTAGAGGATTAGTCCCTTTGGAAGAGTTGTTTGATTTTGATGATGTGGCTAAAAAACCTAAAATTGAACCTACTAGAAAGGAAGTAGAAGACTATAACATAGGAATTGAAAAAGAACCAAATATGATTAAACTACCAATATCTTTACCTCCTATTAAAAAACATAAATATATAGAATTGTTCAAATAATTTATAGATGTTTTTGCATGGAGCTATGAAGATCTGAAATCTTATGACACTAGCATTATACAACACAAAATTCTCATAAAAGAAGATGAAAATCCTTTTAAACAAAAACTCAGGAGAATTAATCCAAAGTTTATGCCTCTAATTGAAAAAGAAATAAAAAAGATGTATGATGCTAAAATCATTGTCCCATTAAGATTTTCTAAATGGGTGTCCAATTTATTTCCAACCAGGAAGAAGAGTGGAGAAATCAGACTATGTATTGATTTCATAAACCTTAATAAATTCTCTCTCAAAGACAACTATCCCTTGCCCAAAATGGACCATATTTTGCAGAAGGTTGTTGTGTCCAGTAGAATTTCTTTGTTAGATGGTTTTTCTGGTTACAACCAAGTTTTAGTCCACCCCGATGACCAGGAGAAAATGACATTTACTACACCTTGGGGAACTTTCATGTATGTGAAAATTCCTTTTGGTTTAATGAATGTTGGGGCTACATTTAAGAGAGAAATGGATATTGCTTTTGTGGATGAACTTGGAAGATTCATTGTTATATACCTGGATGATATCACTATTTTTTCAAAAACAGATGAAGAACACTTACTCCACCTTAGAAAAGTTTTTGAAAAATGCAGAAGATTTGGAATTTCACTTAGTCCAAAGAAAACATTGTTTGGTCTAGAAGAAGGTAAACTGCTTGGACATATCATATCAAAGGATGGAATTAAAATTGATCCTAACAGAATTGAAGCCATTCAAAAAATAGATCATCCCAGAAACATAAAAGAATTAGAGTCTTTCATTAGAAAAATAAACTTTCTAAGAAGATTTATCCCTAACTTGGTAGAACTTCTCAGAAATATGAAAAATATGTTGAAAACAAGACACCAAAATAAAGTGGACCATAGAAGCAAAACATTCCTTTGATCAGGTGAAACAAGCTTTAACACAAGCCCCTGTGCTTATCGGCCCTGATTACACAAACAATTTCCTCCTATTCTCTTTTTCCTTTGAGGATACTATTGCAACAATTCTTTTGTAGAAGAAAAGTGAAGGCCATGAAAAACCTATTTCTTTCTTCAGTAAATCCTTGAGAGATGCAAGACTGAATTATATTATCATGAAAAATAAATCTTTTTCTTTGGTGAAAGAAATCAAAGATTTCAGAGTATATATTCTCCACTCACACATTATTGCTTATGTCCCCAATTCTGTGGTAAAATATATTCTAACCCAAGATAGTCCTTGCTATAGCGGGAAAACCCCCCTATGGAATACACTAGGTTTCAACATGTAGGTATATCTAACCATCTAAAAGTATCCTACTTTTTATAACTACCCCGAATATACCCCACATTCATGCATGAAATAGAAAGTGAAGAGATCCGATAACTTTACCTTTTACTCCGCGTCTGGTGTCGATCCTTTCGCATTCGATATCTCTGCTGACTACAAGCATCCTACCAAGGTCGACCTGCATTCACAAATAGATAAACATAGAGCTACAAACATGCATCTCATATATAAATCATGGGTTAGATGTTAGACTAAAGCATAAATCAAACACAAAGATTTGAGACATCATATTTTGGGACAGAAAAATAATTCCTTTTATTGATATTACTATATTTACTTACAAAGAGATCAAGGAATGCTCCTTGAACCTGGTCCGAGATCCTCTTCACCAAGCTTTAATTGCGCTTCCATGTATCTTTCTCCTCTCAAACTCTCTCTAGGGAATGGAATAGGATTATTATGGAGGAAAAAGGAAAGAATGGGAAATTCTGGTACAAATCT
>JASDQU010012209.1:210160-240631 GCA_032191745.1 Picea mariana
ATAGGTGGTGGGACAGTTGGGAAACTACCCAATAGCCCATAATCTCAACGATTTCCTTGCAACTTTTTAATTTTTGCAACTTTTGCAAGTATACGTAGGCTGTAGTGGTGCAACTAGCGTACATATGCATGAAGTAATGGTGCATATAGCATACATATGTGGGTAGTAATGGTTCATGGCACGTACATCTTCAAAAATAGTGTTTTTAAGAAGAGCTGCTCAATGATGGCTTGGAAAAAATAGCAAGTAAGAGGGCTTAATGCCAGGTGTGCATGTATGGTGCAATTTAGGGTTATAAAAAATGCCCCCTAATGTGTGAGGTCAGAAAAGAATCTGATGGCTGAAATACATTACAAATCTTCACCAACGTATGAAGCGAGTGAGCCCGGGACTAGAGTTCGGGAGGTGTCATCTGCAAAAATAATAAATGTCTCTCCGAGGAGGGCATACCCATGCTCGGGATGAAATAAATCATGGATGCCAATAAAATACACTGCAAATCCATGTCATATAACTATATAAAGTGTAGCCATGAGAAATACACAATGAATCTACATCTCAAAATCAAATATATACATGTATAGTATCCATCTTCAAGAAGCCAACGACGCCTGATGGCTGGAGATGAGGCCTTCAGAGCTCGAGCAACAACTTCAAGATCTTCAAAAATTGGGTAGGAGCGTAATGTGAGTGTACGAATTCACTACCGATAGGTCTTCGACAACTCGTCGGGAATAGACAAGAGGATCTTAGTGATCAGACATAAAACTTCATTGATTTTGAACAAGGACTTGATTGGACTTTCGGGATGACGGGGCATGAGGTCAAGAGAAAAAATGCAGAAAAGCCAACTCAGGTTGGGTAGAAATACCCTTGGACAATAGCACGACAGATGATCAGACTCAGGCAGCATGACATTGACATAATTTCATGATGCAGGAGGAAACACACACTATCCATGTGTTTGGAAGAATAACCAAACGGAGGAGGACACAACTCTATGTAGAGAGAAAATATTCGTAAGGTCATGTTAAATCCCAAATCTTGACAAACAAATAGAAGGATGTGATTTGTCCATGGGCGACTCATTGTGCTATTTTTGTGCTACTTATATGTTTAGTATAATGCACTCATTAATTATCAATCCGAGATTTGTAATCAACAGAGTTACAAGACACCAATAAGAAAGGTAATTTCTAATGTCATGAGTATAGAATTAAACTAGATTATGCATGCTGGAAACAAATCAAAATAGCAAACTGCAATGCACTTTGGTTGTCTTTCATAGAGAGGCTATCCATTCCATTATGGCACATGCAAGTGTGAGATGGAATTGGTTTGATCGATCAACTCTGCTATCTGACCCAAAAAACTAACTATGCAATCCACACTTCTGAAGGGAAATCACACATCAATCATCAAAGCATAACATGGGTAGTTCAACAGTCAATATGTTGGTTCTGCTATGGTTCACAATGAACTTCACTAGTTCTTATCCAAATAGTTTTGACTATTGCTGCCAACATATATGATCACTCAAGGAAATCAAATTCATGAGAACAGAAACAGAGCATATGCAAAAATAGAGCAATTAAAGATCTCTAAGAAATTATAGAATGGAAATCTTAATCTAAGTTGTTCTACTATCATCTAACAGAGTTAAATATTTAGCTAATTCAATGTTTATACTACTGAAAACAAACACTAATGCTAATGTATGAAGAGGATGACCTTTGTTGGGTGGTGGGCCCTTACCGCTTCAACAGGTCAGCTATGGAAGTCTACAAGAAGCTTGCTTTTAACACACACATTAATCTCACTCACACTTCAAAACATAAAATCAAAACTCTTGTTAACAACTCAACTCACACTTAATCATAGATAATGGAGATAAAATGACATTCCATTAATCTTCACTCAGAATATGTTCTGTACTATCATACTCTGCTTACGTATTGGTGATATACTAACTCTCCTACTCCCTCTACCATCCTTGCCATGAATAGTTAATAGTCTGAATCGTGAAACACAAGGAGGCGAAGTGATTTGCAAATCAATCGGTTGTTGAATTCAATCATTCGGTTACATATTTAGCTTGATCCTCATGACATGAAGTGCATGAGGATGAGGAAATCAACAAACTATTCTTATCATAGCCTTGCTAAAACAATCAGACATCCACCAATTGACTTAGGCGAGATCTGTCACTTAACTTAGTGCATTAGGCTCTTCCATATTAGTACCAGATCATAACAGGTAGAGGGTACATGATCATGACAGTGTGCAAAAGGTGGTACCAGATCATGACAGTGCGTGTTCATTGGTACCGGATCATGACAGTGCGTGTTGGTACCGGATTGCAATAGATGCTATTTTAGTACTGGATACGCTTGGTACCAGATTCAGACAACAACAGTCTTGGTGCATAGGTACCAGACAAATGAGCTGGTACAGGAACGCTGGATATCTAGAGGTAAAATATTTATATATGACAAATTGAAGCATTAGTACATGAAATATTAATTCCCTAGCTCAATAAACCACAAAATGCATGAATTAACCATACTTTACCTTATGACCTTATTACTGGAAAATGGTAGTGTTCTTGTCATTCACTCAAGCTTTAGGTAGGCCAAAAAGGTATAGGTGAAGAGTATAATAGGGTAATGGGGATGTCAATTTTGGGTCTTAACATTCCCCCATTCAAAAACCATTGCATGTCCTCATGCAATTGAAAACAAAATCCAAAATTTGTCAAAACTGAATATTGTGTTCTTTACTTTGGTGGGTCAATGATGTTGATGGATGAGGCCTCTTATTTTAGCTCTTTTTTGATGACCCTAACGTATTGTATGAGTCGTAATACCTTCTTGATCTTGTTATAGGTCTCTTCATGGTCGTCTTGAATTTGTTGGCTGGTTGCTTTCAACTGCTCATTTTCCTTTTTAATATACCTGTCCAAGAGTTTATATTCCTTTACTTCCTGTTGGAGTTCCTGATTTTGTTTTTGCAATTCCCAAATCCTTTTCTTCATTTGTTCTTTTGTCAAGGTCTTTGTTGACTCCATCATCACTGGCTGGATACACTCCCTTTCCTCAAATTCCTCCCTCATCCCACATAAAGTAATAGTAGCTTGCTCCTCGGTCAAACTAGGGATGCCATCTTGGATTGGTAAATCCTCAGAAGGGGAGGTAAGGTCGATTGGATCTTCCTGTGTATGAGGACTGACTATTGTTTTTATGTTCTTTGCCATGCTCCTCATAGTTCTTTTACAAGGATGTACCAGATCAGGGATGCTCACAAGCTTCCTTTTCTTCTTTTCTAATCATGAAATGGTGATAGGGGGTTGTGCCACAGACTATTTACTTTTAGTTTCTGAGCTATGCTTCCCTTTATTCATCATTTTTTGATGGTCCTCTTTCTCAACTTCCACCGTTGAAGTCTCCTCTACTAATTTGTTTTTACCTTTTGATTCAGAGATTTTAGAAGTCTTGTTGACTGTGGAAGAGGACCCTGCTTTTTCATGTTGGCTCACTGCCCTAGATGATGGTGGAGTTGTCTTATCCTTCTTGCTCTTTTTCTCTTGGGGTTCCTTACTTTTCTTTCGACCATGCTGGGTTTCCTCCAGAAATTTGTTTTCTGTGGGAAGGTGTTGTGTGATAAGGGTTTTCCAACTAATCCTCTGTTTCCTAAGCTCATGTAAAACTAGCATTTTAATGAGACCTTGGTGGTAAATGCTAGTCTTCTCTGTTTTGAAGATAGATTTAACACCTCTTACCATTTTTTTCAAACTCATCCATAGAAAATATGGAAAATCGATTTCAGGGCCTCTTTCAAAATGCAATAGAAGCCTAAGATGATATATGAAGGTCATGGCATACCTGCCTTCACAGGTGACAAATCGTTGAAGACTGGTAATCATTGGATGGTATTCTTCTTTGATGTAGTTCCTAGGGATCCCCTTCTTCTAGTCAGGGTGCTGATGATATGCCTTCAAGAATTGTTGGCACATTTCTTTGTTAATTCCTACACCTTTGAAGTATTTATCTCCTCTTCTAGGTAGTCCCGTAACCTCCATTAAGGTTGCTTCATTAATTGTCAGTTGTAGATTGCCTATATGTGCAATCTCTCCATCATAACCTTGTATAAATTCCTGAGATATCTTCTCATGCCAGCCTGTAAGTTTTTCCAGAAATGGTATCCACCCAAATCTAGCATATTTTTCTTGACATAATTGGTACTCCTCGGTTTCCCTATAAATTTGGAAAACCGGTTCGTGTCTAGCAACGACTATCGTTATAAGTTGAGAAAAGGATCAGACTGTAGCACAAGGGTTTAGTTAATTGATGGAGGGTTTGGTACTGGAAAGGAGCAGGCTCGGGACTGGAGAAAAGCTCACGACAAGGGGGAATATGGTGATGGTGTTGTGAATGGTAAGTTCAAGTAAGGGTGTTGCAAGGAAAAATTATGACCAAATGAGGCTTATCTAGATGGCTTCGCCACCATATAAGCCATTTCATATCTACCCGTTATTGTAATGATGAGGATAAGACGTCGGGTATCAGGGCATCATTTTGGAATAGGTGATTGGACTTTCGGGGGGTGAAATTAATGTTGGATTGTGGTTCATGATATAAGATGGGTTCGTGAATTGTTTAAGGACGAAATATATTCGTGGCTTATCATTTCTATGCATGCTTCATATTTTGATATGATTTTTTCCTTTAACCATGTTCAAGAGATATGAGAGGATTAATTAGGTTTAGGCATATGGGTATGAGGGATAGGCACATGGGTTTAATACTAAGGTCATAAGATCTAGTATATCTTTTCATACTTATTGTAGTTTTATGAGCATAGGAAAATAAATACCATGTTACCTTTGCTTTCACCTTTGTATGATCGATACCCATAGCATGTGTGACTGCTTGTAAATTGTCAGAAGATTCTTGAAAACTTGGTACGGGAATGTCCTATACTTCTGTTATTCTGTGCTTATATTCTTTGTATTTGGTTCTGCAGGTGGATTATATGAGTCCGGAAAAGAGTTCTGAAGGGGCTCTTTGACCTTCCCCCATGCCAAAGATGTTGTATATCTGTAGGCAAGAAGATTCAATCTTTTTATATCATAATGGAGAAAAGATGATAAGAGCGAAAAGAAACCAATCAAATTTTAGGAGTACAGTTTATCACCTATCATATAATCTCATGCCAAAAAATGAAATTTCCCTTCTTTTAATGGATTATTGACAGAGGTAGCATTCAACAGTGAAACAGGGGAATATATATATGTTTTCCAGAAGAACAGATCCCACCTAAATTGCTTTAGATTTTTACTATCATTGGATGTTATAGAGAAATTTCACAATATGAGTAGATTAGGCTCCCTAGTTAGGGCTCCACTCTTAAGAAGTTTCCTTCTTAAATAGTGTAGGATTTAGATGTTAGACCGGTAAGTTGACTTAGGGTGATTCTCAAATGGACATTTTCTTGGAGTAATTATATTGATGATTCATCTGGAGTTTTGTATCTCATGAAAGCCAATAATGACCTTTACTCTTTTTGTTTTAGATGGCAAAAAGTGGTTTTTTCAATCAAACAAGTATAGATGAGACATTTTTCAACTAGAACCCACTACCAACAAGCCTGTTCAGTACTCCGGTGGGGTAGTTGTGATAATTAGTGAGAGGTGCCTTCCCCAGGCAGAATGCCCCATTGCCAACAGGCCTGTTCAGTACCCTGATGGGTTTGCCTAGTCATACCACAGACCGGTACCCGCTGCCAATAGACTTGTTCAGTATCCTGCGGGTTAGTCTCTTAAACCCTTTTTCCATCAGAGGCTTCTTGTCTATAGTCACCTATTTTGGTTTGTATTAAAGAGTGTTTTGCACGGTGACATGGGAGGCTCGTCTAAAAACCTTTTTACAGGGTGGGATGGTATTGGGTTGGAAGGCATATACTCTTCTTTTGTATGTCTTTTAAAGATTTGTCTAAAGGAAAAATAAACTTTTATGCACATTATTTCTTTAGAGTGATCCAGATGTACAATTTTGTCTGAAGTTGTCCATAAGAGAATGACCTAACGTTTATTTAGGGTACTGTTACATCCTCTGCCATAAAGTTTTTGGTAGTGTGCCCATGGTAGAGAGTGTTCATATACTCATATGTTACTCTTTAATAAGATAATCCAATGAATACTATTGAAGTCTGGTTAGGGTGAGATAGTTGCTTATAGGCTAATATATTTTTTTCCTTTAAATCATGCTGAAATGCTGGGTAAAGGCAACTTCTAGTCTTTAAAGTGGATTATGGTTCTTTGAGAAATCATAGGTAAAGATTGTGTCTCCCTTTCTATTTTGTTTTTAAGAAATAGAACCAAAAGAGATTAAAGTTCTTCTCAACAACATAACAAAAAGAAATTAAAATTCTTCTCAGCAACAGAACCAAAAGAAATTAAAATTCTTCTTAGCAACAGAACCAAAAGAAATTAAAATTCTTCTTAGCAACATAACCAAAAGAAATTAAAATTCTTCTCAGCAACAGAACCAAAAGAAATTAAAATTCTTCTCAGCAACAGAACCGAAAGAAATTAAAATTCTTCTCAACAAAAGAAATTAAAATTCTTCTCAGCAAGAGAACCAAAAGAAATTAAAATACTTCCCTTTAGTTGTCAATAGAAGGGTTTCCATTTGATATTACATTTGGCTTCGTGGTTCCATCTTAAGTGGTTGTTTCCTGGCTTCATACTTCAGATTAATTGACATAAGATTTTGAAATATGATTTGTCAATTAGGTAATATGTCTTGATAGTACTATAGAAGGACAGACTCTGGTACCGAACTGGTACCTGACCAGAACATGATTTCTTGTACGAAGCAGAACAAAACATTGTTGATGCCTACAACTGATGTTTTAACAATTTTGTGAAGGATCAAATAGATAAATTTTTTTTTTCTTACAAAAGAAAAGAAAATTTGCAAAAGTAAAACAAAAGGAGGTAAGAGTCTCTTGTTACCTTCATCTTATTAACAAAATTCGATCCACACCTATGTACAAGAAGTTTCAAATAAACCAATCAATCAATGTGGGTCAGTAGGAGGATCTCCTTCCTTACTGATCATCTGCATGTCTGAATTCTGTAATATACAACACATGAATTCTTCTTTTGACAGAAGTTTGTTGTAAACTCGCAATTGGTGACCATTCACAAGTAGTGGTGTATGTTGTTCATCAATTGTATTTATCCTGATTAAACCATTATCGTATATAGTATCAATTTCATAAGGTCCCATCCAATAGGCGGTTAACTTACCTTTGAAGTTATTGAATTTGCTATCATACAATAGGGCCCAATCTCCTTGTTGATTTTTTTTCTTTTTGAGATACTTGTCATGCCATTTTGTTCTCTATTCTTGAATGAGGGTAGTCCTTTGAAGTGCTTCTTGCTTGGTTTCATCCAACTCATTAAGCTGCAAGAGTCTTTGTTGTTGGGCTTCATCCAAGTTCATGCCAACTTGTACTGCAGTCCTGAAGGTTTTGATTTGAAATTCTATGGGGAGAAGCACTTGCTTCCCATACACTAACTCATAGGGTGTATGTCCTGTTGTATTCCTCCAGGTGATTTTATAAGACCATAAGGCTTCTAATAATCTGTCAGCCCAGTCCTTATGGTGCAAATGTACTGATTTGGTAAGAATGGACTTAATAACTTTGTTGGTAGATTCTACTTGTCCATTTTCTTGTGGATGATAGGGTGTAGATTTCCTGTGTTTGATTTGGTACTGTTCTATAATAGCTTTGACTAGATGAGAAGTAAATTGAGTTCCCTGATCAGTCACAATTTCTCGAGGTACACCAAATCTAGTAAAGATATCATTAAAAAGGAAATCTACCACTGATTGTTCACTTGCAGCTGGTAAATCTTTTGCTTCAGCCCATTTAGTCACATAGTCAATGCATATAAGTATATACTTTTTCTTTTTAGATGCAGGGTTAATGGGTCGTACAAAATCTAATGCCCATTTCTCAAATGGTTCAATAACTACTTGGGCTTGAAGTGGCATTTGGTCTCGTGTAGTAGGCTTACCCATTCGTTGACATTCATCACAATTGGATACATTGGTTTTAGCATCTCTGAAAATATGAGGTCAGTAGTAACCTGATTGCCGAACTTTGTAAGCAATCCTTTTGTCTGCGAAGTGTCCTCCACAAGGGCCATCATGGCAGGCTTGTAAAATATCATGAATTTCATCTTCCCTTACACATCTCCCGATCACCGAATCTGGTCCTGTTTTGTAGAGGCAATCATCGTGCCACATGTAATTTGCACTTAGTTGAATTACTTTATATTTTTCTCTAGGAGGCAATTTTTGAGGCATCTTCCCTGTCACAAGATAATTAGCGACATCTACATACCATGGAGTGAATGTAGAAATAGAAAATAAATTTTCATCAGGAAAGGTATCTTCTACTGGTGCATTATCTCCCAGATGAATCATTATAGATAAGAAATCAGCCACAAGATTATCTTTACCAGGTCTATCAATAATGTTGATATTAAACTCTTGTAATAACAAGAGCCATCGTGTAACTCTAGGATTTGTTACAGGTTTGTTCATTAAGAATCGGATGGATGAATGATTAGTGTGTACAAAAGCTTGATATCCTGTAATATAGTGTCTAAATTTATTGATAGCATGGACTACAACTAGCAATTCTTTTTCTGTGACCGTATAATTAACTTCAGCTGGAGACAGATTTTTACTGACGAAGTAAATAACATAGGGCATTTGATTTTCTCTTTGTCCAAGGACTACCCCAAGGGCTGTGTCTGAGGCATTGGTACAAATATGAAAAGGAAGGGACCAATTTGGTCCTCTTAATACATGGGTAGTTGACAATTTTTGCTTTAGAATTTCAAAAGAGATTTGGCATTCATCATCCCACTTAAATTCAACTTCTTTAGATAATAATTTAAATAATTGGGTAGCTAGGCTTGTAAAATTCGGAATGAATCTTCTATAGTAGCCAACATGTCCTAAAAAGCTACGGACTTCCTTTTGTGAGGAAGGTATTCTGATTTGTGTGATGATATAAATTTTTTCTAGATCAACTCTCATGCCAGAATGAGAAATGTGATGTCCCAAAACAATACCTTCAGTGAGCATCATTTTTGATTTTTCATTACTTAAGGAAATATTAGTTTCCTTACACCTAATCAAGACTTTTTCTAAACTGGCCAATGCTTCCTGGAAGTCTTGTCCATGGACTATAAAGTCATCCATGTAGACTTCCACACAATCATTGGTCAAGTCAGAGAAAATGGCTAGGAAAACTCTTTGAAAAGTGGCCGGGGCATTGCAAAGTCCGAAAGGGAGCACCCTATAAGAATATGTGCCCCAAGGGCAGGTGAAAGTGGTCTTTTCCTGGTCTTCGGGTGCTATTTGTATCTGGTTGTAACCACTAAACCTATCCAAGAATGAAAAATACTTCTTTCCGGACAGGGTATCCAACACCTGATCAATAAATGGTAAGGGAAAGTAATCCATATGGGTGGCTTTGTTTAACTCCTGGAAGTCTACACATATCCTCCAATTACCATTTTTCTTGGAAACTATGACAAGTGGAGATACCCATTGATTATCTGAAATGGGGTATATGAGATTGGCTCGAAGGAGTTTTTGAAATTCTTGTTCTACAATATCTTTAAGGGCTGGATTCATCCTTCGCTGAGGCTGTCTGACTGGTCTGATTTGGTCATTAGTGTAGATATGATGTGTGCATGTGTCAGGGTGAATGCCTTTCATGTCTGCATAATCCCATGCAAAGGCATCAAATTTTCTTTGGAGCATTTCAATCACTTGTGTCTTTTGTTCTGGTTCCAAACTAGAATTGATATACAAAGGTTTTCCTAGGCTAATCTCAACAAGTTCAGTAGTTTCTTCCTCATCTGAGGAGGCTAGTGATAAAGTGTATAATTGAGTGATATTAGGGTTCCAAGTTTGTTGAAATTTAGAACTAAAAATATGTGACAATTCTACAAAAGACCTTGGGTATTCAATGCAATTTGTGTCAGCCAAAAATAAGCTTAAGACTTGTTCATCTGATTGTTCTTGTATTCCTCTTACTTTTTCAAGTGTTAACAGAGGTCTGATGAAATCTTCCTCTCCGTAAGGGTTTTCTAACCAAATAGGCATTTCCTGTGCCGATTGGGCAGGAGGGAAGAGGACAAGTTTTTGGCTATGTGTGCCATTGGATATAGTCATCTCACCAGACCGACAGCTGATAAAGGCATCTGCTGTGGCTAGCCAAGGGAGGCCAAGAACCACAAGGTGTCCTAGTTTGGAGGATGATTTAGAATAGATTACTAAAAAGTCTATTGGATATTCCCAAGACGCTAGGGTGACTGTGACATCATCTAGACTTCCTGCAGGGCTAATGACTGACTTATCTGCCAACTCAATCATGGTTTGGGTTGGTCTTAATTGATTGATTTGGAGCTTTTGCATAGTGTCAAAATGCATTACATTAATAGTTGCACCCAAATAAATGAGTGTGTTTGGTAGAGAAATACCATTAATTTCAACAGTGACAACTGGGTTTCCAGGGTCATTATATTTGTATGGAATTTCAGAAATAAATTTAGATAATTGTCCCACTACCTGAACAAGAGGAGGTTCCTTCTTCTTCCTTCCTAGTTTCTTAATGAAAAGATCCCTTATAATTTTGGCGTATATAGGGATATCCTTAATAGCTTGTAGCAGAGGTATTTTTATGCACACATTTCATAATTCATCTTCTATATCTCTGTACAAGGATGGGTCGGGTTTCTTCACTAATAGTCTTTTAGGGTAAGGTGGGAGATTAATTTTTTGGGGTACTTGTACATAATGAGAAGTGATTGGGATAGGAGGAGAGGCCTCTTCTTCTGCAGGGGTGGTTTGAGTGTTTTCTTCCTCAGAATGATTATCATTTTCTTCCTAAATTATTACTGCAGGATTTGATTTGTTTACCACTTTCCTTGATCGTAGTTGAATTTCATAGGTGGGAAAGGTTTGAACTTCTGTATTTTGCACAGGGTGGGTGGGTTGATTATTGGGGTTAGGGACTGGCTGGGTAGGGATTGTTGTTGGTCTTGGAGGATTGTGGGTAGCTTGGTTTTGTGGTTGCTTATTGGAATTTATAGATACTTGCTGCTACTGATTAGGATTCAAGGGGGTTGTAAATTGCTGTTGTATAGGAGGTGGGAGTAAAGCTTGCATCTGTGGTGGGTTGAATCCAGGTAGTAATTGAGAAATGTTTGCAGTGTACTGTGGATATGTAGGGTAAGAGGGATTTCCATACATAGGTCCCCTCCAACCTTGTTGCCAAGGTTGATTTTGCTGAGGTGTCCATTGTGGATAGGTCACTGGGGAAGGACCCAATTTTTGTTGTTGATATTGTGTATTAGGATCATAAAATGTATTGGGATTTTGGGCTCTCCAAGGTCTTCTAGAAGGGTATGGCTGTTCTTGTGAGAATCCCCCCCCCCTATACATGGCTTGTAGTTCAAGCAAGGTTGGACACTCATATGTGGGGTGTTCTAGTGTACACAGACCACATATTTCTATGACATTTAATGGGCATTCTTTCTCGTTGTTGTGCTTCTTTCAACATCTATGCCAAAATATTGCTAGAGCATCTTCTCCTTGTTTCTTTTTTAGTTTCAGAGTATCTAACTGGTTACTTATTGTGCTCAATATGTTTGATTTAAAGTTCTCCAATAAGTTTCCTAACTCAGTTCTGGTGACAGTCCCTGAACTTTGCTTTGTATTTCTACTAAAAGGATCTCTTGGTCCTTTGCTTGTTTTAGCTTTTCCTCTTGAGTATCTCCTACAGTAATCTGCAATTTCTGAAAAAGGTTTTTGGTGTACATCTCCTAAACTCAACAAGTTTAAAACTTCTATGCAATCATCCCTAAGACCTTTCAAGAATATAGTTCTTACTACAACTGGGTCTGTGGTGAATAGTTTTGACTTTTGATAGTTGTATAAGAACCTTTCTAAGTAGTCTTCAGGACTTTCATCTTCTATTTGTTGCATTTTAAAAATGTCATTTTTAACATTATCCTTACAATAGTCTTGGTATTTTCATAAAAATGTGTCTTTCATTTGATCCCAAGAAAGTATTGTATTTGCTCCTAAGCTCATGAACCATCTTAAGGCCGAATCTTTCATTGTAGCAGGAAAGAGATTAAGTTTTTGGGCATCGTCTGAGTAGTTATAGCTTCTACATGATATGTCAAACTAAAAAATAAATAAATATGGATCTTCAGTTGACATACCTCTGAAAGTGGGTAACGATGATAGTGGGATATTCTTCATGCTGACATTTCTGGAAATATCCAAGATTGGAAACCCAAAGGTCTCAGTCTCTGTAGATGCATTTCCTTCTTCTTCTGCCATTCTACTAATGGATGGTTCATAAATTGGATTTTCTATGTCTCCTAAATGTTCATTAGACTCACGTTCTGCCTGTCCCAATACTAATTCTTCCATTTTAGGTTCTCCTTCTGGAGCCTCGCTGTCTCCCCTTGAATTTTCTGTTGATGGAATTTTTCCTGCACCAGTGTCAGTTGGATTAGTGGGGGGGTTTGTTTTTGAATCTTCGGAGCTTACAACTCTACCCTTGTTATCTCTATATCTATGCATAAAATGGAAATTTGATTCTTTAGCTGAATTGAAATCCTAATTCTATCTAGAAGGTAAGAAGGCAACCTGGCTTTGGAGAACCCCACTCTAGTGGCCGCATGGCTCTTCAATCACGTATTAAACTTTTTATCCTTCTCCCTCAAGAAACCTTTTAAAAACATTAAAATTTATGCAAACAACCTAAGCTAAAAATCTCTTCCTACCATTTGCAACTCCCCGACAACGACGCCAAAATGTTGTGCTACTTATATGTTTAGTATAATGCACTCATTAATTATCAATCCAGGATTCATAATCAACAGAGTTACTAGACACCGGTAAGAAAGGTAATTTCTAATGTCATGAGTATAGAATTAAACTAGATTATGCATGCTGGAAACAAATCAAAATAGCAAACTGCAATGCACTTTGGTTGTCTTTCACAAAGAGGCTATCCATTCTATTATGGCACATGCAAGTATGAGATGGAATTGGTTTGACATATCAACTCTGCTATCTGACCTAGAAAAATAACTATGCAATCCACACTTCTGAAGGGAAATCACACATCAATCATCAAAGCATAGCATGGGTAGTTCAACAGTCAATATGTTGGTTCTGCTGTGGTTCATAATGAACTTCACTAGTTCTTATCCAAATAGTTTTGACTATTGCTACCAACATCTATGGTCACTCAAGGAAATCAAATTCATGAGAATAGAAACAAAGAATATGCAAAAACAAAGCAATTAAAGATCTCTAAGCAATTATAGAATGGAAATCTTAATCTAAGTTGTACTGCTATCATCTAAAAGAGTTAAAGCTTTAGCTAATTCAATGTTTATACTACTGAAAACAAACACTAATGCTAATATACAAAGAGGCTGACCTTTGTTGGGTGGTGGGCCCTTGTCGCTTCAACAGGTCAGCTATTAAAGTCTACAGGAAGATTTCTTTTAACACACACATTACTCTCACTCACACTTCAAAACATAAAATCAAAACTCTCGTTAACAACTCAACTCACACTTAATCATAGATAATGGAGATAAAATGACATTCCATTAATCTTCACTCAGAATATGTTCTGTACTATCATACATTGCTTACGTATTGGTGATATGATAACTCTCCTACTCCCTCTACCATCCTTGCCACATCTATTTAATAGTCTGAATCATGAAACACAAGGAGGCGAAGTGATTTGCAAATCAATCAGTTGTTGAATTCAATCATTCAGTTACATATTTAGCTTCATCCTCATGACACGAAGTGCATGAGGATGAGGCAATCAACAAACTATTCTTATCATAGCCTTGCTAAAACAATCACACGTCCTCCAATTGACTTAGGCGAGATCTGGCACTTAAATTAGTGCATTAGGCTCTTTCATATTAGTACCGGATCATAACAAGTAGATGGTACCAGATCATGACAGTGCACAAAATGTGGTACCAGATCATGACAATGTGTGTTCATTGGTACCGGATCATGATAGTGCGTGTTGGTACCGGATCACAACAAATGCTATTTTAGTACCGGATATGCTTGGTACCGGATTCAGACAACAATAGTCTTGGTGCGCAGGTATCGGACAACTGAGCTAGTACAAGAACACTGGATATCTAGAGGTCAAAGATTTAGATATGACAAATTGAAGCATTAGTACATGAAATATTAATTCCCTAGCTCAATAAACCACAAAATGCATGAATTAACCATACTTTACCTTATGACCTTATTACTGGCAAATGGTAGCATTCTTGTCATTCACTCAAGCTTTAGGTAGGCCAAAAAGGTATAGGTGAAGAGTATAATAGGGTAATGGGTATGTCAATTTTGGGTCTCAACAACTGTCATAAAAAGAAAATAGTTTTCCTGTCCTCTTTTTGGGTTATACTTGTTTTTTTTTTATTTTTCAATATTTTGAAGAGATTGAAAAAAAATAAAAGAATGCTACGTTACAAAGGAGGAACGAGTGTCGCAATTTGTTGGCCCTTGACCAATTTGTGAGGATTCTTGGTCATGTTTGACCTATTTTGGGACTTTGACAGGCTATTGAAGGCGGAGCGCAAGACGAAGTGGAGATCGCAGGATCCTGACCCCTTTTAGGTCCCTTTTTGGGATTTGGGATTATGAAACGGGTATGAGAATGTTGGCCCATGGGTTTACCCATGTGTAGGCCTATTTTGTATGTATAAATAGATGCTAAGGTGTTGTAGTGATCATATATATAGAGATATGAATGGCTAAGTGCTAGAGTTGGATCTGTGTGATCAAGAGTTGTAAGTGCTTTGTGCATACTGTGTGAGACTTGTAGAGCTAAGTGCAAGTCATTGCAGGAAGCTGAGTAAGGCTGTGTGCTTAGATCTACTCGGGGAAGGAGGATCTAGCAAGCTACACAGATCTCCTGTCCTCTACGTAGTATGGTTTTCGAGGGTCTGTGCATGTAAATGATTGAAGAAGCTAATAAAGAAGAGAAGAGTTGGTGGACGTAGCCCCAGGGTGGGGGTGAACCACATACATGCTATGTTTCTCTGCTTTGTGCGATGTGTTGATGTGTTTATATGTTAATATTCTTAGTGCTTAATGGATGGATGTTAGATTTGACTTATATACATGTGCTTAGTTCTTGAATCTTCTATATCTGATCTCTTCTATCATGCTAAGTGCTGCTAGATTCTAGATCTAAATTAATGATGCGATCCTCTGTAATTAGGGTTTAACTACGCTGTAAATGAGATTGAATATTGATGAATGTTAACTACTGAGTGCTTTGTTGAGTGTTAAAATCACAGATCTATGTCCCAGCTAAGGTTGTAAACATCTGAGTCCTGCAACCACCCCTGCCTCTACCTTGGGTGAGACTTCATCTGCCTTGTAGGTGTTGTCGAAAGGGTCGATAGTTAGGTTTTTGTTGGTGCACTGTTGTAGCATTGAACCCTGGGTCTGCCCCTATGCCAAAAAATGGTTTTGTTGTCGAGACTCAAAGTTGTGATTGATGGGAAATGAGGAAAAATAAGCTTTGTGCGAAGATCTGACCTAAAAGTATGAAATATCTGTGCGTAGATCTATCACTCTAGTGAAAAATATTCTACTCGATCTGTGTTAAGAAAAGAAGCCCGATTTGAAGAAAAGAGGTAAGATCTGCAAGCTCTGTGCTCTGATAGAGGTAAGAATAGTAAAATTTTTTATATCTGGAAGATTTGTGCTTTGTTGAAGATAAGATTAGTGGAAATTTTTGTTTCTAAATTATGGATCTAGGTATGTTTGATAATATTTTTCCTAGCTTTAAAACTAGGGCACTGATAGATGAAAGAAGATTTGGTATGAGTAGATCTGATAAGAATAGTGAAAGATATGTTATACCTATGCATAGAGAGAATGTTTGGACTAACAATTGGATGCAGGATCCTAGAAAGAATTTTTTGCAGGTTAGCTACCATGATCCTAGTGCGCAGTACAGGAAAGGCTGGGGATCATTTAAGAGAAAGAGAGGATTAACCATTTGTTACAGTTGTAGAAAACTGGGACATCTAGCTAAAGAATGCCCTGGTAGAATACCTAGCTGCCTCTGTTGAAAATCTATGGACCATGAAGTTTTGGATTTCTCTAGAATGATTGCTAAGGTTGAAAGGATGAATATGAGACAAGAAGACCACGAGAAATATCAAGCAACTGAGATTATGGAAGAACCCCAAAAAGAATCAGAAAAAGTATTTGCTACCGATGAAAGAAACCCTGAATGACCACCGACATATCATCTTATCAGATATCTTCAAAGAAAAATGGTGCATTGAAGTAAGAATATGAGATTTCGACATTGACTGCGTTTTGGATGAGGAAACACAGGTGAATATCATGACAGAAAGAACTTGGGAAATTCTAGGAAATATTGCTATGATTTCTTCATTGGGAGGAATAGGATTATTCAGAGGAAAGCTAATAACCCTATGTGGAAGACTTACCTAGACATCTATGAATGCCAATGGAACTTCGACAGAGGAAGAATTTGAAGTTGTCAAATTTATTGAAAACAACGCTCCATTTGCTATGTTACTAGGAAAACCTTGGATTGAAGGAGATCAGGCTAGAAGAAAAGAGGAAGAAATCTTAGAGAAAAAGAAGCAAGAGTTAAAAGATTTCATGACTAGGAGGATTGCACACTTGATTGAAGAACATGAGAACTGAGAAAAGCTATTTAAAACTAGAGACTTGGATGTTGAAGTATGAAGAACACTAGAAGACCCACAAAAGACTGAAGTACCTATTCCAGATACAGATGAAGTATTACCCCTGAAAGAATCTCACCAGCGTGAAGTTACTCTGCCAAAATAAGATAAGAATCATAATGGAAAAAGGAATATCAAGGCAAAGATCACTGGAAAGAAGGCTATAAAACTAAGTAATGAGAGAGCTAAGATCGAAAAGTTACAGAAGGTTCCAGAGGGAACTTCGCAGAAGGAAATTTTTCACAATTGGAACTTCGTCGAGATATCAAAACTGTGTCACATGGAACTTCGCCATGGCAAAACAATATAGCCATTGGGATCAGTATAACCATTACACCGACGATTCGAACGGGTAGAAAGACATTTATGATCAGAAATTTCACCACCAGACCATTGGGACCGTGCCATATCGGACATAACTGAGTTAATGAAGGATTTTTACCCATTGCAAGAGATCTATTGCCAAGTTATCTATTTATCCCATCACGCCATGCAACGAGAACACTTTTGCTAACTGTGAATCTGAGCCCGTAGACTAGTTGATTTCGCACAAGTGATCATTGCGCTATCACCATCCATCCCATTGCATTGAGTAGTTACCCTTTGAACCTGAGATATTCAACCACGAGAGTGCATGTCAAATGAGCTTAGTGCTGCAGAGAAAATTTTCAAATAAGTTCTCATTGACCTAATGACTAAAAGAGTAATGTTTGAAAGAGAAGTGTCTGCAAGTATTCAAGCATCATCGACAAGGAGAGTGCAAGCCTCTCCATCGACTGCTCGCGGAGCTGAATCATCCCGACCATCAGTGGAAAAGAGAACCAAGCACAAATATGACCTATCCAATGTGAATCTGATCCCATCCATATTGTCCGATTACATCCCACCTCTAGCCGACGTGGTGAGTCGAGATAGCGTGCTGATCCGAAAAGATCTTTTAATGACTGTGGTTGAGTTATTAATTACATGTGTTTGATTAACCATTTAGGAAGCCAAATGAAAGAGGAAGAAGATATGAGAAGTTAAGACAACTATATACACATGTGCATATCTAAAATAAAGCAAATAACAACAACAAACCATAACACAAAGATGATAACGGAGTTCGACAATCTCGCTTATGTCTCCGGGCCTTTGTCTCAGTGGGGGAGGATTCTTTATTTATGTTCAAAGCTCAATAAGTACATCATAGTAGTGTCAAAAGGCTACAAGACTAATCTGGTCATTTTCTTCTAGATGGCTAGAACCCAACAGAAGAAACGACACGCAAAATGGATGACCGGAGCTTCTAGAAATGGCCCGCAAGCGTTTTCTCCTCAACAACTTCCCTGCATAAAAATGGCTTTGGATTGGCTTTGCTTAAGCATAACTCTACTTTGACCCTCCCCCATGGACTCAAACAAGCCTGGTTTATATAGATCTGAAGTTGGTTATTCTTTCGCAACTTCCTCTCAAAAGATGGCCTCCAAAAATGCCCAATATCCCCCCAAAATGGGCAAAATCCACTATTACAGGCCAAAATCCATTAAAAAAATCCAAAACTATAATATAAAACCCACTTTATGTTTAATATAGGGCTTAAGCCCCCCAAAATGGATGCCCACCCCTAATTCTCTGTCACATGGCACTTAGGTGGCCAAGTGCCAGCCTAAAGGGCTGTGCACTAGCCCCTTAACCCGAAACATAGGGTCATGTGGTGGTTTTTTAATATGTTTGCATCCAAAAAACCCACACCAACACTTATCATATAGCCCCAGTCATGTCAGATACGCCCGAAATTTGAGGGCTTGGTGCTATCTCTGCGCTGGTGGTTAACTTATGGTGCCCACGCCCCTAATTGTGGTCATATTATAATGTGAAACCATGGGCTTAGCCCCAGCCCCTTTCCGCCTTCCATATAATATATATCAAAGTTTATATATTAATAAAATGGGTTACTAACACAAGGAGCACATAGGGTGCATTGGTGTTTAGTCATTTCCCAAAGCGTTTACTTGGGCATAGGTCATGGGTTCAAAACCCGTGAACCTCCAAAATTTTTGAAACCTGCCACTTCGACTGATGACTGGGTGCCACGTGGATGCCCATGCCTAGGCCACATGGCACCACCACATTTGACAATTCACATGCCACGTGTCGGTACTTTATTTTTCCAAGTCTGCAACATCTACTCAGTCACAGGTCATCACTTGTCATCACTTGCCTCTACCACATCAACATCCTGAAATAGCTTTGCTGACATCAACATTGACTTTTTTCCAGCTAACCTTTGATTTTTTAGCTATTTGGGAATCTTATCAGAGTGCGATAACTCTCACATACAAAGCTCGTTTGAGAAAGTAAATATATGGCCAGAATCAGCGCGACGAGCCAGTCACAATGGAATTGGTTTCGTCTGATTACGAGAACTTTGATTTTTGAGCCTTTTCTAGACTTGAGAAGCCTCTTGGATCTGATTCTGGGTCACATGCCAAGATATTTCGAGTACTCCATGATTATTGCGTACCTACCGAAGGGGATACACATAGTTCATGCACAACAGGACAAGATCACAACGTTTAAGTTCAGTGACTTCAACCACGGAGATGACAAGAACTGTAGCATGCTCGCCTCGTACAAATACCTGAACAGGACGAAGGGGAAGAACTCAAAGATAATCCCCCAACCATAGACGATGAACCTCATGCAATCCACTCTGTTAAATGTCATGAAGATCCCACACTTCGGAAGGCACCAGAAAGTGAACGCCTATGTCAAGCTATTGCTTTCATGTTACCATGGAGGTTACTTATGGCTAGACCACTGTATTACATTCGACCTGACATTGATCCATAAGATCATGGGATTAAGTATGCAAGGACCCGACCCACATGAGTTCTATCCAAGAAAAGCTACAGATTGCGCGCTAGCACAGAAGATCAAGGATACATACGACGATGTTGAAAAGGGAACGTGAGGCTACAAGGTAGCCTCCATCCAGAATGGCACAATGCACCTAACCTGCCAGCTAATAGCTAGAAAGTTAGTAAGGAAGAATAGACCTACACAGGTCACAGTCTTTGTCGTTGACCTCGCATGGAAGTGCATGGAAGGCCTGTAGAAGAACTGAGCAAAGTACCTACTTAATCAACTTGAGCTAGACTGTCGTGAAGCATAGGATCAGGGATATGAGTTTCACTTTAGCTAGCTCCTGATCCTCATCACCTTTGTTTCCTGGGAGAAGCCGGAAGGTGTGACCTTCCCGAATATATAATCGTTCGAACCGCTTGCCGCGAAGTTCACTACCCTTTGGTACTCAAGTGATATGAACAAACAGTGGCAGTAGAACACTGTTTTTCATACATATTACCTTCAGCTGAAGAGAGCCATCGAAGATGAACCGCACATGACCCTGAACACCCTACAGAGGTTTTGACCCCTGATGAAGTTCTGCGCAGATCAACACTTCAACTACATTACATTGCGAGCTGATGAACATAAGGAGTAGCTTCAATTGTACTACAAGCTCACAAAAGAAGACCTTGATGAGATTACCAAGGACTGGTCCACAAACCTCCTTCTTCTCGCAGACCCTGTAGAGATGTCTGACTCTGACAACCCAAAGACCACACATAAAGAACATGATACACTCAGGCCTAGCAGAATGAAGAAGACTGAAGAGGTCCAAGAATTAAGAAGTGCCTCAGGAAATACTACTTCAATATCACCTAACTGAGGGGGTGATGAAGAAGTAGAAGAAAGAAATGGAAAAGAAGCTGAAAAGAATCCAGGTGAAGCAACACCGCCCGGAGATGAGGTTGATCCCCTAAAGAAGAGGAAGGTTTCTCCCCGAAACCTTCTTCTCGGAAGAAATCGAAAGCCACTGTGACCAAGATGAAGACTGTGCTTACTGCCGATGATTTTGACTTCATCATAGCATCTCTCAATGATGCTTCCCTGGAAATTGTGTAGAAGCAAGAAGCTAAGTAGGAGGAAATGTACGATAGAATTGAGGTCAAACCCTGAGGGGTACAATAGGCCCTTCAGGAGAACCAGTGTTGGGAGATGAGCCAACCCAACTCCATCGACTAGCTGATGAGGTCAAAGCTCGCCTTCCTCGCGCTCAAGAAGAAATAGAGCAAGCCACCTAGGCCTTGAAGAAAGTGCAAGGCGTACTCATAGAACAACACAGAGTTGCAGAGTAGGAGAAGGTTGCTCTCTAGGTAAAATTTGAATAAGAGAAAGTACAGATGCAACAATAAAGAGAACAATTGCTCGCAGAGCAACTCAAAGTGAAGGAAGCAATCAATAGAGCACTCTGCTCTGTGACAATCTTAGAGATATAAGAAGAATACCGAGTTACACATCAAGTAGAAAATCTTGCGGAAGCTATCCAACAACTACAACAACGAATAACAGACTTAGAGCTCCACATAGTGCCCAACACCCCGCAGAATGTGAGGGACCAAAGAGAAGCAACTGCTCGAAGCAAAATTGAGAGAATAAAATCCCTTACCATGGAATGTAAGCAACTCAATGACCGCAGTGCCCAGACTGACGAGCAACTCATTGAGAACCTAGAATTGAAGGCACTGGAGTCGCAACTCCAAGAGGTGAAGTATCAAGCAAAAATGATACAGGCGCAGTTGAAGCCCCTGTCACCTGTGAAAAGAATGAAGCAATCCTAAGAGTAGCGCACTGCCCAACAACAGGTCCACACTATTCAAAGTAAAGTTATGGAAGTAACTCAGAAACTCCAACCTATATAGGATAAGGCTTACCAAATATTCACATAGATCGAAGGTCGAGGAGTGGAACTGGAGGAAGTTATCACTGCAGCTGAACAATGCCTAGAGGGACTTGTCAACGAAGCAGTCATACAAGATTTTGCTGAACAAGAGGCCGTGGCACAAAAACAAGTTGAAGTAGCTTGAGCCAAGCTCGAGGCTTTTGAAGCAGAACTAGTCAGATCAGAGTGACTCGGGATGAGTCACAGGTGAGTGTTGGGGGCTTGTTGGCCCTTGACCAATTTTTGAGAATTCTTGGTCATGTTTGACCTATTTTGGGACTTCGACAGGCTATCGAAGGTGGAGCACAGGATGAAGCGGAGATCACAGGATCTCAGCCCCTTTTAGGGCCCTTTTTGGGATTTGGGATTATGTAACGGGTATGGGAATTTCAACCCATGGGTTTAACCATGATTAGGCTTATTTTGTATGTATAAATAGATGCTAAGGCAACGTAGTGAGCATAGATATAGAGATATGAATGGGTAAGTGCTAGAGTTGGATCTGTGTGATCAAGATTTGTAAGTGCTTTGTGCATACTGTGTGAGACTTGCAGAGCTAAGTGCAAGCCATTGCAGGAAACTGAGGAAGGCTGTGTGCTTAGATCTACTCGACGAAGGAGGATCTAGAGAGTTGCATAAATCTCCTATCCTCTGTGGAGTAGGGTTTTCGAGGCTCTATGCATGTAACTGATTGAAGAAGCTAATAAAGAAGAGAAGAGTTGGTGGATGTAGAGCCAGGGTGGGGGTGAACCACGTACATGCTGTGTTTCTCTGATTTGTGCGATGTGTTGATGTGTTTATATGTTAATATGCTTCGTTCTTAATGGATGGATGTTAGGTCTGACTTATATACATGTTCTCAGTGCTTGAATCTACTAGATATGATCTGTTCCGTCGTGCTAAGTGATGTTAGGTGATAGATCTGAATGAATACTGTGATCCTCTATAATTAGGGTTTAACTGCACTATAACTAAGATTGAATATTGATGAATGTTAACTGCTGAGTGCTCTGTTGAGTGTTAGAATCATAGATCTGTGTCCCAGCTAAGGTTGTAGACATCTGAGTCCTGCAACCACCCCTGCCTCTACCTCGGGTGAGACTTCATATGCCTCGCAAGTGTTGCCAAAAGGGATGATAGTTAGGGTTTTGTTGGTGCGCTATTGTAGCGTTGAACCCTGGGTATTCCCCTATGCCAATACAAGCATACTAGTTCCAAGTGTAAGGAACACACTAATGCTAAGAGCAAGGAAACATGTGCAGGAAAAGGACAATCGGGAAAATTCCTCCATGGGTCAAGGTGTCAAGATGCAGAAGCAAAGTGCTACAAGGCTTGCGTATAAGGAATTCTTCAAAGGTTCAATTTAGAGAAAAATGGAGTTGACATTAGGCCAAAGACGTAGGGATGAAAATGTGATTAATAAGACACGGTGAAACCCCCTTCAAAGTAATTTTAACGAGCCTAGAGAAGGTAAGCTCGGTGGTTTTTCATTTTTAGAGAGTCAAAAAAAGGATAAAAGAAGACTCCGTTGGGGTACCTTTTTTGAAGGTAGTCTAGTCGGTTTGAAAAAGGGGTAAACTAGCACCAAAAAGACGTCTATTCAAAACAATTTTAATGAGTGTGACAAAGACAAGATCACTCGACAATCTTTTCAATTTTAAGGAGTCTAAAAAGAGCTTAACTATGGACTCACAACCTTTTTCTAGATTTAGTCTCCTTAGCCCGAAAAAGTATAAACTTACTTAGTAGAACTCTCCTGGCGAGACGAATCTCTCGAGGTGTACCTTTTTTCTCCTTAATATACAGGCCAGAAAAATGGGTAAAATCATGCCAATAGATATTTTTCTGAACCAATTAATGAGTGTGAAAGAACAAGGTCACTCGACGATCTTTTCAATTTTAAGGAGTCTGAAAAGAGCTTAACTATGGAATTCGTAAGGGATGTTCTTCTGGACCAATTTAATGAGTGTGAAGGAACAAGATCACTCAACAATATTTTCAATTTTAGGGAGTCTAAAAAGAGCTTAACTATGGACTCCGTGGGGGTTCCTTTTTCAAAAAATTAGTCCCTCAGGCCCAAAAAAGGGTTAAACTTATACCTGAGAATACTCTTCTAGCGAACCGAAGTTCCTAGAGTATACTTTTGTTCGTACAATTGACCGCTTGGACCGAAAAATGGGTAAACTACTGCCAGACAGAGGTGCCTTCCAGTTTTAGTTTGGCTAGCGTGAAGGACAATAATATCGCTCGATAATATTTTCATGTTTAGAGAGTCTCAAAAGGGATTAAAGACGACATATTTTTGGGAGTCCCAAGGGTGAGGCCAAGAGTGATTATGCATCAGACGTATAAGGCTCAATCTCATAATCAATATAGGACTAACAAGGAATCCCAAGCCTATAGTCATTAACGACGACATGGACACCAAAATGCAACCAGGATCTACCTAGGGAATCCATGTAGAGATAGGCTCTACCACTAAATTACGACACTTATAAAGCAACAATGACGGTTCTGTGTCGCAATTCAGTGGGATCGATCCTATGGAAAAGCGGAAAAGACAACGACATGCAAAAAGTGGAGGTGGAATCCTAACTTAAATGCAAAAATTTGGAAAAATGACTTTTACCAAAGAATCTTTAAAAGTGACCCATCTCCCAAATTTTTTTCCAAACCAAAAGTGAAGTGTATTGTAACATCCAATGAGAAGCTCAAGAACGACGTTAAATGATCTTCAAACCAGAAAAAAATGACAAAAGGGTTAAAAAAAGTGGCAAAAAGGGACAAAAAAAAGTCTATAAATAGACACTGCCAGCTCATTTTCACCATTGCAAATTGAGAATTGACCAAAAAGATAAAAATAACCCTTTGCTAAAAGAGTTGATTATGGGAGCTTCAGAGGAAGAAACGAACTTCTGCTCGAACCAAGTAAATAAAAACTAACCCCTCTTTCATTTCCATACTTCCTTTCTGCATTTATTTTGGTTTTTGAGGGGGCACGCCCCTTTTAAAAAGGGCGGCCCTACGTGTATGCGGACTATCCAAGGACAACCTGCGTATGCCCGTGGGAAAAAAACAATCTGCCCGCATGCATATGTGACTGTGTCAAATATAGCACGCGTACACCCTTAATAGCGTAGAAAAAATGAAAAGAAAGAGCTAACTCTGCCCATGAACTTGTCGTGTAACATGATGTATGTCCACTGGAGAGACAGGGAGCACGAGGACATTGATATCTTGGTCGATGAGGACCTTGCATCTATGGCCACATTGAGACAATGTAGGTTATAGAAGTTCTTCCAGTTTCCATTCACGAGGGCACAACCAAGGCTGCTGAATGCCTTTGTGGATTATTGGCACCCTGACGCTGAGGCGTTTATGCTTGAGGGACAGTAGTTGACTCCAACGACTAAGGATATCTACTTTCTAACTAGCCTCTCGAGGAGAGGGGAACTAGTCAACTTGCATGCATTTCCCCCTAGGACCCACAACATCACCGAGCTAATTGGATTGTATTGCGAGGCCGACACTGAGAAAGTAGGTTCTTAGGTGCCAATCCACAAGATTAACAACCTATTACTGAAGGTGATAGTTTTACTTATTCGGCAGATCAATGGATCCACGGCCTTACATCAGGCCTCTTGGGCGCATATGCATTGTGCACTGCAGTGCTTAAATGCATGATTTTTCGATTGGAGCAATACCATGCTTGACTACATGAAGAGACAACTTACTGAGTGTCGCGGGCGGAGTAACAGAAACTTCAGATTTGGTACCATTTTGTGTTCATTCTTCTTTGAGAGGGTACTCAGGCTTAGTCCATGAGAGACAGTGCGGGGGCATGTTTCCTCACTCCTAATAGTGTGTATATGGGCAACATTGCTTCTACGACAGGGGGGAGGAAAGACCATAGAGGCCTTCGATGATGCATTTTTCAATTGGTGGGAACAACAGATTCTGACGATAGAGGACTACCCCTCTGCTGGGATCAACTTTTTCAGGGATCTAGACATGTCCGTACCTCCTGGAGATGAGAGAGGAGAGATGGGTACGTTTATTTTTTAAAGTTATTTATTATTATTATTTTTTTAATATATATCATTTTTATGTGAATCAGAGTATCTAACAACTATGTATCTATTATGTATAGATGTGGGACTAGTGTGTCCAACAGACTTCTCGAGGACCAGGCGACATCCTCAACCGGAGGTAGTACTAGCCGTAGCTTCCGTATCGACAACAAAAACAACAGGGGTCCTCTAGCTAGAGAGGCTGAGAGAGTTTTGAGACGAGTAGAGCAGAACCTCACCGCGCTCACTCGTGCGGTTCCCATGGTCGAGATCGAGGATCTCCCACCATTGATGCAACCTCACGTAGTTGGGGTGCCACAGACCCGGGTCTAACTCTTCTGATGTTTGGAAAACACCGTTGTTCACTATGGCAGGGCCAACATGCCCATTTCTTAGCTAGGATGGACCACTTACGTGCCGATGGCACTCTTTTGTATAATTTTGAGGGCATAAGCCCCATTATGTATGCCAGATATGTATTTTTTGAGGCGCTTGCACCCACTTATGTGCTCAGAGACTTTTGATATATATATATATGTGTGTGTGTGTGTGTGTGTGTGTGTGTGTGTGTGTATTTACATCTTGTATGTCTTATGGATCAAAGTTTTTACAATGTATGTACATGTGTATGTGTGTGCTTCTTTTATTTGTGTGCAATATGCCAATCTAATACTTGATTAGCTAGAGTATCTGTCATTTGATTCAATCTCCTAGGAACATGGATATACGTAATGTAATCAAAGCATCGTTCTAAGAGATATACCATAAGGAATCGTAGGTGTAGAGTAGGATAAAAATGATGTAAACCTCATTTAACTGGGACACAACCAACGAAGCATATAAATAGACCCGTAGGTGAGAGATACCAATCGACAAAGCGTCACAAAGAAACTCTATTACTACGCTGTACTTGGTGACATTGTTTGTTGCGTGACCTAAACAGATACCTCCATAAGAAAGCATCTGTCCTTGAGGCATGAAAATCACCCAAGCTGTGGAAGAAAGCCTCTGAGTGTGTTGGCTAGCACCGTTCATGAACCCAAATGAACACCTCTGATTCACTTGACATCTACTACAACGAAAAAGTTGACATAAATAACAACACGTCCATATGAAAATAGACGATTAACTAACTTTGTAAGAACTATACATATGTACAAGAAGTCACCCAAGGAGAGCAACCTACGAGTAATACTTATTGAGGTAGAGCCCATTTCTAGGCTCCACCAAAGCTTTTCCCTCACAGTCAACTAGACGATAAGCGCCCTTCTTTAAGACCTCCTTCAAAATGAAAGGTCCGAACCACATGTATTTGAACTTGCCTGCCCCTAGGGGATCCTTATATTGGTCGTAGACTAGGACAAGGTATCCTTTGGAGAAAATCCGAGGATGAATAGACCGATCATATTGACACTTGACTCATTGCTTGTGAGCCTCATTAGCCAAGGCTGTGTCATGAAACTGCTCATCGAGCTGCTCGAGATATAATAAGTGTTCCTCAATCGATGAAGTGTCTAGAAATAACTGTACTGCCAACTTTAGAGATGGGATCTGAGACTCTATTGGAAAGACTACTTCCAACACATAAATGCATTGAAAATGTGAGAAACTGGTGGCAGTCTTTACAGACGTTCGGTAAGCCCACAATTCCAAGTACAACATCAAATGCCAATTTGACTTAGAAGAATTGATCGTTCGTTGCAGAATAGTCTTGAGGGACTTATTCACAACTTCCACTTGACCATTCGCTTATGGGTAGTAGGGTGATGAATTCTCTTGCCTCAACCTAAGATTTGATGTTAACTTAGACATCATTTTGTTTTGAAAGTGACTGCCATGGCTAGTGACAATCTCCCTAGGGATGTTGAACCTTGCTACTATATGGTTAAAAATAAAGAGAGTTGCGGTTTCACCATCATTATTGAATGTTGGGATAGCCTTGACCCACTTTGTGAAGTAGTCTACCGCTATGATGATATAAAAATGCCCCCTGGTTGAAGTCAGGTGGCATTTAGTATAATCAATCCCCCACTTGGTGAAGGGACCAACTGTAATGACGAGAAACATGGGAGCGGGGTGTGCCCTCATCTTGCGAGAGAATATCTAACACGGGTGGCACTTCTTGACCGATTCAACGCAATCCTTGATTAACGTCAACCAAAAATAACCGGCTCGTAGAATATTTTGGGCTATTTCCAACCCAGAAAAATGACCACCATATGATCTAGTGTGGCAGTCATTAAGAACGAGTTCCGCTTCTTCATGAGTGAGACACCGGCGAAGGATGCAATCTACACCTCGACGAGACAAAGTGTCATCAAGTATGATATAGTTTTTTTCTTGATGGCGTATACGTCGACGCTCATCATGAGAAGCAATGGTGGGGCACTTCAAAGTCTGGAGATAGACTTGTATATCCCCATACCAGGGGTCCGAATATGAAATCAGAAAAAAATATCCTTTATTCGGTGATTATTTGGGCGTAACATCACCTGATTCGACCGGAAGTTCCGAGATAAGTTCCACAAAGACCAATGACTTTTTAGATTTCGCAGAAACAAAATCTAAGTCAAATTCCTGGAGGATAACAAAGCATCTACTGATATTTCTTCCGATTACACATTCTGTCAACACCTATTGAAACAAATTCACAACGACAATGGCGATGGTCTTACGAAGAAAAATATAAAGATGGAACCATTGGACAACATTAAATGATGCCAACACAAGCTTCTCAACATGGGAGTAGTTGAGTTCTGGTCCAACCAGGCCTCATATCAGGTAATAAATCACATTCTCTTCAAGCAGATCATCCTCTTGAACCAATATTATACCGATGGTTGAATCTTCCATGACCAAGTACAATAAGAAACCTTTATTATAATTGGGTGGCCGAAGCAGAGGGGTAGACGTAAGGGCGTGTTTCAACGATTCAAAATAGCTTTGAGTGGCTTCATCCCAATAGAAAGGAATTTGCTTTTTTAGTAAACGCATGAACCCATTAGTGATCTCAACATAGTTTGCGATAAAATGCCGAAGAAAGTTGGATTTTTATTGTAAACTCTGAAGCTGAGGGACTGTGCACGGGGGAGTCAATTGAACTATTGTCTCAACCTTTAGAGGATCGACCATGATCCATTTTGTTGAAACTATGAAACCTAAAAGATGACCCGATGTCATGCAAAAACTACATTTATTGGGATTCAAGCGAATCCGATAGTAGCGACATCGCTCAAAGATGAGTCGGAGGTGCGTGGGATGATCAAATCTCTTACAATATTGTGATGCTAAATCATCGAGATAAGCCTCTACTATATGTTTGAGATCATGGAAATCAAAAGACATGGCCCGAAAAAAGGTGGCTCCAGCATTCTTCAGGCCAAAAGGCATCTTCCGATAAGCAAATGTACCCCATGGATAGATAAAATATGTTTTATGCTGGTCTTCGGGCTTAATCTGTATCTGATTGTATCCCGAAAATCCATCCATGAAAGAAAATACCTCACAAGCTTCACACTCATTGACAATCTGGTCAATGGATGGGATTTGGAAATTATCCTTTGGAAAGGCCTTGTTCAAATCACAGAAGTCCATACATACGTGAATCGCACCCTACTTTTTGTTGACTGGAATGGGATTTGACACCCATTGTGTCAACTGAACGGGGTAGATGAAACCGACTGTAATATACCAGATATAAAAAGTATGCAAAACATAAATAAAATGCTAGAAATGGTAGAATAACAATAATATAACCAACATAATCTCCACAGTAACACAAAAATGATATAAGAACAACAACAAAAATAACACTTTGATTCAGAAAGCAATGTTCACGGGCCTCTTCAAGGGGGAAACCTCCAGTCGAGCAATGCTCTATTACAATAATCTCCCCTCTAGGGTTTTCATACCCCCGACCCTTATTTATACTAAATATGTCTATCAAGAGACGCATCTAGAGGAAGATCCTTCTAGAAGCGGAAGCTTCTATTAGGTCTTCTTACATCTGCCTTATTCTATTTTATTGAAAGGCCTTATTAATATTTACCTTTATTACATCTGAATATATTGATCTACCTATGTGAGGGTTAGGACCCTAACATGTTCACTCCCTTAAAAACAACCTTGTCCTCAAGGCTTGAGATGTGGAAACTGTTGTAGAATGGTAGCTGGTTCCCAAGTGGCATCTGCTGGAGTTGTATATTTTTGCTAGACTAGCACTTCCTTGATGGTGAATGCTGACATAGGCGATGCTCACGCTGGTCCAAAACTGCTTCTAGCTGTAGCCAAATGGATCCTTCTTCAGCTAACTCGAGAAGGTTGGTTTGAATTTAGCACCTAGTTCCAATCACCTTCTTTAAGCATGAAACATGAAAAACAGGATGTAGCTTTGACTGAATGGGCAGAGCTAACTGATAGGCGACTTGTCCCACACACTTGAGAACTGTATAAGGACCATAAAATTTGGGTGCTATCTTCTGACACTACTAAGCCTTGAGGGAAGTTTGCTTGTATGGTTGCAGTAACAGAAACACCTGATCCCCTTCTGTAAATTGACGTTCAGAGAAACCTTGATCTGCTCGTTGCTTCATGTGATTTTGTGCCATAACCAAGTTCTCTTTAAGGGTACACAAAATATCCTCTCGAAATGTAAGTGTTTGGTCAAACGCCTAGACCTTCGAGGTACCCGGTAAGTATGAGAGAACTGCAGGGGGATTCTGTCCATATACCGC